>JAGDQP010039568.1:5074-17678 GCA_022664845.1 Lepisma saccharinum | reverse complement strand
CTACCTGAGCCAAAGATGCCAAAAGGCCTGAAATAAATTCAATTTTAAACTATTGTCTGTAAATATAGTAGGCACATTTGACAAATTTTTATTATTTCAGATACAGCTACAGCCTAGGAACTGATTATTTTATACATTGCTCTTAGTAAAATATACATCGAGAATGCATAGTTTATCATTATTTTTGATTTGATCCTATTTTAACTATTAATTCCAAGAATCACTCAGCAAAACAGCTTTTGAAATGATTTCGTGCGCTCTTTCTTGATTTAAAGTCTCTTCTTGTTCATCGCTATTCTGACACACCAACTGAAAGAGCACGTCTAGCTCATTCTAATCATGTCTAAATTGAATTAAATTTATGTCCTTTGGGTATCTTTAGCTCAGGTTGGGACAGGGCAGGGTAGACGATGTGGGAAGGTAATCTGACTGAGAAGAGTTTGAAGAAACCATTCTGGTATTATCCTGGTATGACGGGAGAAAAACCCTAGAAAAACATCAATCAGGATGGCCAGTCGCTGGGATCGATTCCAGAATATTTCGAATATAAAGGAAACGCTCCTAACAACTCAGCTATGGCCGCTCACTTCATGTTTAATGCCATTATTCTTGTTATGAACTTCATATTACCCGCTGATTTTCGGAAACTCCATCGACGAAATTCAAAGAATCAATTGAAATTTGAACTTAAATTTTATTTACGGTCTTTAGGCAACTTTGGCTCAGGCCAGAACTAGTATCTATTTAATCACAGACATGCAGAAATATATTTTTGGATGTAGAATTATGTTATTAAATATAGAATTAGATTTTTTTCTTTCGTTTGCCATGAAAAATTGCTGCATACGAAACAACTGAACACAGTCAGAGGAAAAAATATTCATTGAACGTGATTACAATGCAAATTTTAATCAAAAACACGTTTAGAAATAAATATTAAATTAAAAATCAAGATGATTTAAGAAAATTAAAACAGATGAACCCAAAAATGCTGTTATTATTACAGGTTCAGGAAAGCAAATAATTTTTCCTGACAAAGAGTAAGCTTTAACGAACAGAAATTGACCATAGTAACATCCAAGCACATATAAAGTTCTTAGAGAATAAAGCAACTGCTAATCACAAGCACGCACTAAAAGTTCAAAAGGCAATTTCTTTAAAAAAACATGCTGAAAAGTCCTGAAACGAGTAACTGCTTCAGATTTCAGAATAAAAAACAAAATCACATGTGACGTCAACATGCTACACACATTTAACATATATGGAAAGAAGATCCCAATCTGTCAGAATTCATTCCCATTAGCGAAAGACCAAAGAATTAAGCTCTTTTGGTTCAAGCGTAAAAGGTAACTTTACACAGAAACCTTACCAGTAGCGGTTCGAGATAGCTTTTCCGGAATCGGCGAGATAATATACTTCTCTGCAATTAAATAAAATATATAATGAACAAGTTTAAAATATTGCGGTGCTAATTGTGACACGGGAAATACGATCATTTCCCTTAATGAAAATTAGCTATGCTACTATATAGAGAGCATTTTAATGCTTAAGATTGGAAGACATTTAAAGCATACAATTCAAATCGATACACGAAAGGAACAGTGGAAGCACATAGAAAATGGAAAACGGAATCAAACAAACAATGCTGTGATTCAATCGATGAAAGCAAGATCAATCAAATAGCCTACGAAGAAATTGTAAAAAAAAATGGGATAACCTGCAGATTGAATAGTACGAAAACTAAACTAGATAACTCGGAGGGAAGAATTAACATAATGATTCGACAAAGTTTAATAACGTTACGAAACAAGACAATAAGAGAGGAAGGTCCAGTAGAGACTGCTGCCCTGGAAATTACATGGTGTACACTATCTCTTGCTTTATTACTGTTACTAGTACTACATTATGAACAGAAAAAAATCCTGACTCAATGGAGGAATAGTGTAATTGTACCAAATTTTAAGGAGAAGAGGGATATACAGGATTGCGGAAACTATAGAGGAATCAAACTAATGTCACATACAATGAAGATTTGGGAGAAAATTGTAGAAGGATAATTACGAAACATCAACAGAAGAACAATTTGGATGTATGCCAGGAAAAAAGTACAACGAACGCAATTTTTATATTAAGACAAACTATGGAAATGCATCAGGTAAAGCATAAAGGATTGCACATTGTCTTTATTGATTTGGAAAAGGCCTACGACAGAGTACTACGTCAGAAAATATGGAGATGTTTGAGGGAGAAAGGAGTGCCAGAGAAATATGTAAGGATACTCCAAGATATGTATACAGGAGCTAGAACTCAGGTAAGAAGTAGTGTAAGATTGACACGCGCAAATCCCTGTTATGGTTGGATTACACTAATTTCAACCTTATGTCCATACCTCTTCAATGAAGTCACAGACATATAACTCAGGATGTGAAAGATGAAGCCCCCTGGTATATGATGTTTACTGATGATATTGTACTGTGCAATATTAATAAAGCAGAACTTGAAAGGAAAGTAGAGAGATGGAGGAAGTCTCTGGAAGATAGAGGTCTAAAGATTAGTAGAAAGAAAACGGAATATGTTGAATTTAAAGGATAAGAAAATGGAGAAGTAGGGTAGCCCAAAGAACGATTGAATAAAGTGATTTTTTCTTTTTTTTTTAATATTTAGGCTCATCTGTTACTGAGAATGGGGATTTGGACATGGAAATAACACACAGAATGTAAGAGGGATGGCGAAATTACAAGGAAGTATGTAGCGTTCTCTGCGACTGCAGAATCACTATGAAGAATAAAGGGATGTTTTACAAAACAGTAGTTAGACCAGCAATGATGTACGGAGCAGAAACATGGTCAATAAAGAAAAAGAAAGCACAAGAAAAAAGATTGGATGTTACCGAAATGAGAATGATATGCTGGGCGCGTGGAATAACAAGAGGCAGAGTGAGAAATGTGAGAGTAAGAGGAACAACCAAGATTGTAAAGATATCTAAGAAGATACAAGAAAAAAGGCTGGAGTGATATGGAGATGTAATGAGGAGAACAAATGACTGTGTAGTCAGAAGAGTAATGGCAATGGAAGTGGAGGGCAAGAGAAATAGAGGGAGGCCAAGGAGGAAATAGATGGATGGAGTCAAGAAGAATCTCGGGGAGAAAGAAAGGTCTGTCAGAGGCAGAAGTTCAGGACAGGGCTTTGTGGAGAAGACTCATCAGAAACGTCGACCCCACGTAGGTGGGAAAAGACGGAGAGAAAGAAGAAGAAGAATTACGAGTACTACATTCTTAATATTTCCTGTTTTTATATAGTTTTATAGCATCTGAGTCTTTGTCCTTAACTTTCTTACTTTGTCCATGGAAGAGAAGGACAGAGGCTCTGATCTTAATTCAAGGTTCTATGCAGGTTGACTGAGGAAAATTAGAGAAATATTTAGCTAGGAGAATCACCACGACCAAATATTGAATCTTCATCACCTCCCCAGTGCCTATACACTAGTAAACAACGCATGTCTTCTCTCTTCTCTCCTCTACTTATGGAAGATAGTGGAAAAAAGAACTATTGCTAAGAACATAGGTCAAAATTATTGTTTTAAATATAAGAATATAAAATATAATTGGGCAAAGTTTTCTTATGCGTCGATATAAATCACCTAGAGGTACTCGCAACTATTAATAACAGAAAATCATATTTATTCTGTATATATGTAATAGATTAAAAGGAATAACAAAGCAAAAGTTTCTTTTTAATACAATACATTTAAGTAAAATGTTCTGCTGCAAATTTGGGCGCAGAAAATTTCAATATAAATACTTTCAATGGACTGAAGAGAAAAGTGGCTGATAGAATCATCTACTGAACAGGATAATAGCAAAAGAAACAGCAAATTTTTAAGGTTTTTCTAAAGAATGGAAAATTTAAACAGGAGGACAAATAGTTGTAGCCACGGTGTAAATTTTGTAGTTCTTTATGGCTGGGAAGAGTTGGATGAACTGAAGGGTTCTTTAAATGTCATAGATTATGCAGAAATTCATTCGTAATCATCACTGTTATTTGAATGCTTAAGTAAATGTAATAAATAATAAAAGTGTGCATAAGTGCTAACAGAAAAAGTGAAGTTGTAGACAATTGGAAAACGAAAAAAGAAATGGAAGTGAAAGAATAAATGAAAGATGGTTTCTATAAACAAGTAAATATACCATAAAAAGATTCAATTCAAAATCGCCATAAGAACCCACATAGCAAAATGACGTCCCAGGGATATCTGACGGATCTCCTGGCAGGATATCGGGACGTCCGTAGGACGTCCTGTTTAAATCCCGTTTACATCCATGGGACGTATAGTTATAATTAATCCTTCGTATAACCATACGAAGGCATATCCTTCGTATAGTTATAATTAATTAAATAATAATAATAGTAAGGTCGATTTAATTTATAGAAATTCCAGGTAGGTAATCCCGCACGTCTTTCCGGGGGACATCCAGGGGACCTCCATACGGGATGAACTGTTTGTATTGCCCACAGAGTTATCCCACGGACGTCCTTAGGACATCGCTATGGGAGCAGGACCATTCTGACGGTAATGGGATCTAAATGGGACGTCCCAGGGACGTACTCTGCTATGTGGGAAATGTCATTTTGTTCTTCCCTATTCAGTAGTGAATGACTTTAATTTTCCTGGAAATATTCATAACTAAGAAACAAATTAAGTCCTTGTAAAGTGTGTATGAAGAGTCCTGGTACCTAGTACATAGGGATATCTTAACTGGTTACAGCCAGTTAATATATCTTTTTAGCATTATTCTTTCAAACATGAAATGACAAAGACACAGAACTAAATTCGAAGTGAATACTATACAAATGCCTATAAAGCTACACAAGTACATTTAACCATAAGCTCAAATTATAACAAAAGAAAAACTAAGATGTCGATTTGCACTCCTCTAAGTTTTTTTTTAAAGAAACAAGTGTGTCACTTATGTCCGTCCATTGTACTCTTCTATTTTGTTGTAAGACGTTTCGCTACACCTTTGATATTTGTTCAATTACTTTTGACACTTGGATTACATATTTAAACCATTTTGCTTGTTTCGGTTGAAGTAGTCATTAAAGTTCATGACTCATTTTTATCATATTTTACAACCCACATTTTTAATTATGTTAAGTTTTATTTCTTCCTGTTATCTTATTTAGTGCTTAAGACTGTTTCTCCCTGACATCAACCTTGTAAGTTGAATATTGGTTTAGATCTAATTTGTTTTATTATGTAATAGATTTAATGTATGTTTGGATTAATTTATGGTTTTAATCAGAAATTAGTACCAGCATAAATGAAACCTATTTAAAACAGAATCAGAAATTTAAATCTGATTCGAATCCCATATTAACAACAGAATTTAAATCAGTTTTATCAGAATATGACATCTATTTTAATTAAATCAGAAACTTAAATGTGATTTAGATTAAAAAAAAGTAACAGAATAATCGAAACCTATTAAATTAGAAAATTTAGAATAAAAATAATAAATCTGATTTAAATTACAAATTAGTAACAGAATAAGTTGAACTTATTACATAATAAGTAACAAATCAGAACTAAATAAAGTTTCAGGTAATATAACGAAAGAATAGCTCTATTAATATTACAAAAATTGGGCTACTTAGAAATTTGAAGTCAAGGTGAAAAAGTGAGAGACACTACCCAAAATAACAGGAAGAACTAAACAAATAAACAAAAAAATAGTGAACTGGAAATCTGAGTTGTAAAAATACGTAATCCAAAATCGGCCTGAGCCGAAGTTCCTAAAGGTCATAGATAACTTCAAGCTCAAACTTCACCCAGGAGTGGTCGTGTTCCTTCTTTTCACGCAAGAGGTCGCGCTGAGCCTTCTTCGACCAATTGGATTTTACAGATGCAATGCTAATATACTGAATTTTTACTAAGATTATATAATGAGCATAATACTGTATTTTTTAAGTTCCATAATTATGTTTTACAAAAATCTAATTTTAACAATGAAATAGTTTATTCTTTTTCTGAATCAGCAAAAAATAAAAGCGTCAACGGTCGCGTTGGGTTAAAATGACAAGGAAATACAATCAAACGGGAGGTCGCGCTGGCTATAAAAGACCAGAACCCTACTCGAGCTGTCTCTCTCTAAGCCTAAGTCACACAACTAAAGGGTAACTGAATGGTGTATCATCAAAGAAAGTAATAATAAGTGAATGTTAAAGTTCTCACGTATACCTCGATAGTAGCGACAGTTGCGGCCAGCCCTGGTACCTTCAGCTTCTGTTCAAGGATGTTCTAATAGAGGATATGCAATTTTGCCAAGAATATGAAGCCAAACGTCACAGCTTAATCCCGCCCAGTTAGCCCAATTACTCCAATCAAAAACATTGTTTTCGGCTAACAAAGATGGCAACAAGCTCTCTAGTTGTTCACTAACCAATCAGGTACGTCGCCTTGGTCGATGCTCAGTTGTTTTTTGACTTCATTCTTTCTCTGCGTATGAGATAGCTACAAGCAAATTCTCTATTAGAACATCCTTGTTTCTAACCAACCAACCGTTAATCTTTATCTAAGTAACTGAACGAAGAAGAAGAATTTGTAAGTACCTTGAAAGAACTGTTTTACCTCGTACAGACGAAAATAGATATAAAATCAAGAGAAGAAAGAACATAAGTTTATACGCCAAAGATGAGATAAAGAGCAACAATCTATTATCTAAAGAATAAAAAAGAGTATAAACCAAAATAGGAGTTAAACAATATCAAATTTATTAAACAATTTTTTATGAAACATAACGACTATTATGGTCGAAAACTTCATTGACATCTTAGCCAATGAAAATTAATAATTTCCCGCCAATTGCATTTCTCGGCGGTATCATGTGATTTTAGACTTGTGCTCCATCTGACCTCGGGAAATTTTTGTTTACTATGCATAATATAGGAAGATTCACTTATTATTATTTTCTTTGGTATCATGCAATTCACATTATCTGCTAGGATTAGGTGAATTGGAGAGGGAAGGCGGGGGGAGCATATAAAAATGGTGACGTAAATAATACAAACCTGGTCGAAAAGACCGCTACGCGACCTCTCGCGGGTTAATCCAAGTAGCAAAGTAGTTGAGAAAAATACCAAAGTTGTATCAAAATGTCCCACAAAATAATTACAAGACAAAAGAGAATAAAGAATAGAAGTGAGTATAATAGTAACATTCTCATACACCATTTTGTTTGTTTGTTTGTTAAAAGAACCTGATATTGATAAAAAAAGAAATCACGATTACAAGAAGACCAACTTGGAAAATCTTTGATACAAACAATATATCACTTTACGAAAAGTACTCTCTTATTGAATATGTAAGAATATTTTGTTTAAAAGGAGACGTCGAGGAAGATCGAGAGACAGAAGAAGGTTGAAAAGAGTGGTAGACAACATTTGAAATAGAGGATAAGATTGGACGGAAGTAAAAGTGGTGACAATGTGGAAGAATAGAAGAAAGAGCTTGATTTTATGGAACAGATGATCCAGTCTACAATTGATGACTGTGGAGAATAATTTATTCACGTCACAAGTAAATATGCTTGGAAACACACCTTATAAAAATAGCTTGTTGATGAAAATATGTACCAAGAATTACAGACAAAAACTAAATATTTTAAAACTGAATTAATTTTTAAAAAGCACAAAATATATTGTTAAAATACAGATGTCTAATACTTTTTCGTATAAGTTTCTTAATATGAATCAAAAACGAACACATAAAATGAGAAGAGGAAGAAAAGAGATTATTTTTCTCACCTGGTTAGAATTAACACCAGAAAGACTTTGTGGCTGGCTAGTGGACCTGTCACAACTGTGGCTATCAGACTCACTGCAAGTCTCAGCTGATGCACTGCGACGGGATTTGACTTTTTTATCTGCTACTCCAGCTCTAAATAAAACGAGAAGAAGCTTAAGTAGCTTTCATTCATTTTATGTTTCAACACTTCATACATCACCTTTCTTTTTAATGTATTTGATTTCACTGACAGATGTCCTTCAAATTCAATAACTGCAGAGAAACAAAGTAAAAAGAAAATGTAGAATCATTATTTCAAAATTTCAAAGCAAACCAAAATTCTTTACCACATGTTACTAAAATACAATTATAAAGAATTCATCACTATCTACTTTCAGCTAGTCACTTTTTTATTTACGAGTTGCTGTTTCATTTAAATATATTTAAAGAGCATTGCAACACCCGCGTTACAATATAGACCGAAGAGTTACTCCTAACTTGTAAACAATAAACAATTGGATGATGTCTCTGAAACAAAAGAATAAGAAAAATAATAATGAAAAACAAAGTAATGCACAGGAAAAAGAAACGATCTTTTCACATTGATGTATTTTCTGTTTTAATATTATCCATTGGCTCTTACTGTGGAAATCTCAGTAAGGTATTACGTCATCTCGATACTTCAATATACTTGTAGTTTCTTTCTTATACTGTCTACTAATTCGCTAGGGTCTGTTTGGTCTAATCTGCCGCATTTCTCCAGAATAGCCTTCCGGAAGGCATGGAGAGTAGCTGGTGTGTTTCTACGGCATTGAAAAGTCCTTTTGATAGATCCCAAATATGCGCAATGGAGTTCATGTGCGGAGAAAAAGCAAGCCAGTCGATGCGTGTGATATTGGTTTCCCAGAGCAAGTCTTCGAAGACTGTCACGATAAGGACGGGTATTATCATTCTGTAGAATCAATTCCTCTCTGTAGTGCTGGTGACCAAGTTCAATAACAGGTTGGACATTGTATCCATCACACCAGCCACAATTCCCTAAATAGGAATGATAGGTGTCGGTGATCATTGAAGATGCTGGTCCAAAATAGGGTGGAACCACCCTCCTGATGAACACGTGGGATGACATGCCTGAGACGTGGAACAATTCAAGGTTCGCTCCACATTTATGGTCCATGATTATCAGGAAAAATCGCTTGATCCATGATGAGGACTGATCCAGATGAAACCATTCTCAACGGTTGGTCGTTCACTTGTATCGCGCACCACGGTGACACGAGTTGAGTGGCTGTACTCTCCACGTACGTCTTGAGCCGAGGACGGCGTAAAAGTGATAGCTGAGAATCGATTGATACGAAAGACATGTCTCAGTGGCATCAAATAATAGCAGTATTCTGGTAGGAGCTACGATCCAACATCCGTATGTAATGATCTTCATTTGCTGTTGTTGATCTCTGACGACTACTTCCAAACCGGTCCTGTACAATGCCAGTCATCTGATAATGACACCATGTACTGGAAACGTCGTTGGAGCGCCTTTGAACTTGGCTACAGCTTGATGTAGAGGAAGAGGAAGTAATTATACACGTGTGCTCCCTCTCAAATATTGCCTGCCACGGCGTTTGGCTGTACAGCTAATAATCCAGCTAGTACAAAATTCAAAGCTAGCCTACGACAAGCACCACTATCAACCAGCTTTGTACATTCTCCTCACACAACGTCAAAACAGGCACATTACGCTATTTAGTGACGAGATTGTATCAGTCAAGCCATACATGTAGGGTTCTTTAACATATCAAAGCAAAGATAATCTTATAAAGCAGAAAATTAGTTATTTTTTTTTTTATGTATAATTCTAGATTTTGCTTTAAATTATAAATATTTTCTCCTAAATTATGATAAAGTAAGATTGTTCTGTGCTCTAATGATTTGCAAATATCTCTTAGATTTTTCTGTTCTTGTAATGCTTCACGTTTGCCAAGACAGACCTTAAAAAAAGCGAAGGCCAGACTTATAAAAGTGAATTACATTGTAATATATTAAGTATTAATGGCTATAATAACTAGAGCCCGAAAGTTACCATAAAATAAATGATTGTAAAATTGCCGAGAAAATAAAAAAAAAATAAAGATAATAATAGTAGCATAGAATTGAATACTATAGATGATATAAAGTATGATAGGCGCAAGTTTTTCTCGGGTGGGGAAGGGGGACTACTTACAACAGGTAGATATAGAAAATGAAACAACTGTTTTTAAAATGAAAAAATACTAGTACAAAGAAACTTAGTATATACTACACTTCAAATCATGTTTGTCGTGTGATATCGCACTTACATACTATAAAGTTTAGAATATTAACTATAAGTCATGGTGGAAAGAATACGTTTTATTTTCTATTCCTTAACATATGAATAAAGAGAAGTTAGAAGGTGAATCATATTTATATACTTTACAGCAGCTAGCTTAAGAAGTATTGATGAATGAATTCCATTATATGAGTTCTGAATCAAACCTTTTTTGTTTTTCATTAAACCTCCAATATGTTTCTTTCTAACGTTGTGTGTAAAAAGAACCATCTCATCTGGCGTTTCTTCATCTTCCACAGATGAAAATAAACTTATGTGTTTGTCTTATAGAAAAGGTCCATTTTGAGAGCTCATCTTCTTTTCAAGCGTAATACAGGCGTAGAATACCAACAAAATATCATTTCACTGGAAGTTTCTAACTCTTAATATGAATCTGTAATATCTCTATGCCTCAAATACTTAAAAGTGTCGGTATATACAAGTTATAAGTCGTGATAAAAGAAATGTGTATCCATTTATGTGGTTAAAAAAAGGAATCAGACCGATAATTTCTTACTAAAGGGCTGACGTTTCACATCTACTTTATAGAAATGGTAGTTATCTTAACACAAATCAAGTGTTGTTTCTTCTGCACAGATTTTCCATTTTTCTCCATGTTTCCCTAATTGTTTAACGTTTAATTTTAAAAGAAAAGTATAGTATTCTCAGAAATGTTAAATGCAAAAAACAGTGTAATATAGTTTTATACCACAGAAGAACTGGAAGTTCCATATATAAGCGCACCTGCTTTCTTAATATTTGCCCACATTATCTTCATAATAAATAGTTTTGAACAATTTTTTTACCATCTAGCAAGCAAATAGAATCATGTATATTTACTTGAAATAAATTTCATTCTTTTGAAGCAAACAGAAAGTACACAGAAACTGAAACTACGAGAAAACAAAGGGCTCCATTTCCTCTGAAATTAAGGCATTTCCTTCATAATCATTTTGATTTAACTCAGAACATAATAACAATTTGTTCAATTACAGAAGTGAAATTTTTATAATTATCCTAACAATACTTCCATTCAATACAAACTTCAATATTACTTTGGAATGTTGACTTACACGGTAAATAAAGAAATTAGCGAATAGAACTCAGGATGCAAATTGCATAGATATCACAACGTGGTACTCCAAAAAATGTATTCTTGAATATCGACCTATATTTTACACTAAATTGATGATAACCTGTAACATTTCCAATTTCTTGTATCTTACGTTCTGAGATCCATGTTGTATTCAAACTATTACGAAGCATCAGTCTCTTATATAATGCAATATGTACCTTAATTCTCTTCAATATTAAAGGGTATGAATGTATGTAGCATATATTTTAATTCCTGACACCAAATCAACTATACCTAATAAATAATCTCTTAAATAATAATCATATCAGATACTACTCTCATGTCAATTGTTCCTCTCTTAATGTAAGTTCTTCATGGTTCACAGATTCTAATACAACTTATTTATAAAACTGTCTCACAATCCTCAAACATTTTTATATAGCTAATCAATGATTTTGTTATTGTATGAATTACGAAAGGAGATGTATTTTTGATACATTTTACAACAGTTACTTTTTGCTCGTACAAAAGTTAAAACCAATTTTGTATTAGTAGTTTAGTTAGCTTTTAAGACAGAAAGGATCTTATTTATAAGAAGTGACACGAAAAGTATTAAAAGCACACTCTGAATTATGTACACACATCTACATGTTATTGACTGACATTGTGTTAGCTTGAAGATGAAATATTATATGAAGGAGCGTTAATCAAGTATAGGGTTCTCATACAAAGCACCTAAAAACTACACATTCTTCGAATAAGCGCAGAAATTATGAGAAATATTGTTATGTTTTCTTTATTAGTAAGAAGCACAAACCTGCATTTGCCTTCACGTGTGTCTCTCGTCACCATTAAGGGTAGACTAGATAGGCTAGTATCTCTAAACTGGCACAACTTAGATCTGTAAGAATCTGAGAAAATTACCACTGTTACTTCAGCAACCTTATGTCACTAAAACTGTTGTTAATATAGTCAAGACTCACTTAGTTATGCACAGAAGTAATGAGCTTTTTTAATAAAGGAAAAAGAACTTTAATTAGACCCCAATTAGTTAAGTTTAAAGGCATGCAGAAAAACAGAATTATTAAATGTAAATTTATTATAGTTTAGAGAAAGAGGAAAATAAAAGAACAGCCCAGTATATTATTTGTTAAATAGAGATGATCTTAGTTTTTGAAGGTTAGTTTGAAGCAAGTATGTAGTAATTAGTTCTCAGACATTTGTTTACCAAAAGAAAAGATTTCCATTAGACGAGAGTAATCTTTTTCTAACAAAGAATGAAATGTACAAATATTCTACTTTGATTATAACCTTTTAACATTAAACTTCTTTTTCTATGTACTATGGTTAAATACGTCCACGAAATTCTTTCAGTACTAAATTCGTATGGAATGGTAAA
>JAGDQP010039567.1:0-17678 GCA_022664845.1 Lepisma saccharinum | reverse complement strand
AGCACCACGCCATGCTTTACCCCGGCTTAATTGTTTGTTTCATATTAACATTCTAAATGAGCTGGAAAGCTTCTAAGGACAGAACCTACAGTTCTTGGTAAAGTGGGCTCCGAACTACTCCTACCAAGAAGTATTCAAATATGCGAATATATGATATATAGTATGCTAGAAGTTTTCGAATAGCCGGAGTTCTAGTTATGACGTACTTTTATTGGCACGTGTATAATTGGTATTCAGCCTCATCAGGACTGGCTTAATTTCCATATCCTCACCCTTAGATCCTCAACGTCATTAATATTCAATTTTGTCCTCGCTTTCATGCAACCTTAACTTTAACGATGTAGATCATCCCCGCCATCGTGGTATGACCCTTCCATTGATTTACACGGGAATTATTTTACTCATTTTATACCTCTCGGAAGTAGAATATTTAAGTTCTGCTTTCACAAAATTTATCTTGGTTATTTTGACCCGAGTATAGTTTTGGTTTATGAAGTCTCTTCAAATATATAAGTATAATTTATTATTAATAGTTTGCTATATAAATCACAATATGTTAACGGGAAATTATACAGTTCGTGTGTAAAATATTGCATTTCTATAAAATAGCATGAGTAAAAGAGAGCATGACGATAAACTGGGCGAAAACAGAAGTTAAAAGTATGCTCCTGAAAGACATAAGACAAGTAAAACAATTCCCATGTAAATCAATGGAAAATGCATACCAAGATGGCGGGGGTGATCTACACCGTTAAGTGTGAAATTCAGCCTCAACCTCAGAAAGGTTGAATCAGAAAGTCAACCGTGTGTTTGCGTTTGTTGTTTAGGATAATAATAAATCAATCTAGTTTCAAGGTTTTCATTGATCTTTCTCTATCCTTCTCTTTCTTTCGATGACTTCGTCAATTCCTTTTTTTCTCTTTCTCTCTTACTCCTTCCTTCTCCTACACACACTCTCTGTCTTTATGTAAGTGAGTGTGTTTATTCTATTTTTTCAGATTATTATAAACATTAGTTTATTCGTGTCGTGAGGAAAATAGCCTGGCATCACCTCAGTAAGGATAAAGGAAACCTATCGATTGCTAAGCCAACGCTATAGCAACTGAGCTACGGCCATTCGATCCATCTCGATCTCCACGTCGATCCACCCACATCTTATTTATAGCTTTTTGGCACCGATGGATCACTCCGAGTTAAGGTTTTGTGTTTTGGGGGGTCTGCCAGATCGTAAATTGAAGGTATCATCCCGGTATATACTTGGTATGGCTGAGGAAAACACTGGGTAAACCTAAGTCAGGACAGTCGTCCGCTGGAACTGAACCGAGGATCTCCCGAATACGAAACCAACGCTCTACAAAGTAAGATGTGGTGGCTGTTTGGAACAAAACATACTCATATCTACGTTTATCATACGCACACACACACACAAATATTTTTCTGGAAAGACAAAGATCTTAATTTATCTCAGATATTCTCCATATGATGCTCAATGATTCATTCTTTTATCTGTATCTGTTGATCATATATGTATACACATAAATCACAGCCATATTCAATCCACTAGTGGATGAGGCCTCTCCCCGAATATATATTATGTGAGTGAGTGTGTAGATAGATAGATAGATAGAGAGAGAGAGAGAGAGAGAGAGAGACAGAGAGAAAGAGAGAGAGAGACAGAAAGAGATAGAAATTATATTTACTATAACTTATAACTTGGCACATAACATATTTTGTGTATTTTGCAACTAACATGTTCATTGTAAATGATAAACGTAAATAACAACATATCAAAAATTATAAAACATAAATATCGTTCTCCATTTTTAAGTACTGATAGAAATACGTTTTCTCTTGTCTTTAGTGCATGACATTAGTGTTCTATGGAATACTCGATTCATTAAGAAATACCTAGTAACCATAGGTTTCAACGTTCTTTTTCGTTTATCCATGTTCGGTAAGAATCTTTTCTACTGGACAATTTAAATTACACTTTTCAGTAAATTTGAACCAGTGGTTCGCCTAATGTAAAAATTGTATTACGTTTCCTCTTTTGTTTTTTTAAATGGGACTCTTAAGTTTTTTCATTATTTGCTACATACTACAAGAGATCATAAATAGTTTTTTCAGAACCCAAGACATGTGATAATGTTTTCTGTTAAAGAAAAGAAAATTCCAACCCTTGCTCGCTCACTCACACTCTCTCAGAATCACACACCGCCCACTCTACGTTAGTTGGGTGGCCTATCTTGTAGGTTTAGAGAAAAATCATGTATAACAAAGTCATGTGAACATAATTTTGGCCATGATAGTACAGTGTACCAGTAATGAACACTTGAAGTGAAATTTTGTAAAATAAGATTTTCTCAAGAGTGGGAAACATTTCAGCTACGTAGAAAAATTTAATATAGTATGTTCTGATGCCATTGAATATTATTAGCTCGTCATTGGTTTCATCTGGTATATCTGACATAATGTTGAAGTTAGTTCAATGGTCGCATCTCCTTTTCCAAGCGTTCTGTTAAGTAAGTATTTAAGGTAAGAGCTTTCGTGTTTTATTCATGAAATTACAACAACGAATAATTTTGTTGTTCTATTATGAAAGGTCTTTGTTTCAAGTATATAAATGGCCAAAACAACTATAACTTAGATGACTTTTGCAAATCAGATGGGTGTCCATCACCGGTACGGCAACGTAAGTTTTTGTACAGTTTTGGCCACTCACTATTTATTACCGGGTTGAAATCAAATCCTTGATTGCTTCAGTTTTTATTAACGTCCAAAGCGTGTTTGCGAGCTTCTAAGGACGCGACTTACAGCTTTTGGTAAAGTGAGCTCTGAACCTCTCCATTCAATAGCCCTCAGCGGAAAATGAATCTATGACCACGCCCGCAGAAAGCGAGCATGCTAAACTCTTGGCTACTCCGAGGGCAAAATCGTAATTCTGTTAGTTGTTTTATTTCAACTTGACCAAAAGTTTGCCAGGAAGTTTTTGTTCCCATTTTTTCCAGTGGTGGACGCTGGGACCTCATTAATAAAGTGATTTGTTTTAGTATTAGAACCTATTCATTACAACTTACAATTTGCATTTTTATGGACACAAGAAATCTATGGTGAGCCCGGAAAAGGGTAAGGGAAAGGAAGCTGGAAGAAGTCGGACAGGTCTAAACTGCAGGTGCCATCAGGGCATTTATATGGTATGACTGAAGAAAGAAACATGTTAAAACGTTAGTAATTATGGTGCATCGCTGGTTTCGAACCCAGGACCTTCGGAATGATCACCCAGTGGAATTCCATGAAACAATCAGGTAATTGAAACACAGTATTTAACATATAATCTTGTTTAATACTCGTATTCGCAACATCAGTAATGATTATTTAAATTATTTTGAGTCAAACGTAATGCCCAATACTGGGTATCCATTACTGGAATATCCAGATATTCCGTGTCCATCACTACTACAAAAATATACTAGACATAAAACGTTATTTACTATCAAATAGTGCATATTAATAAGAGTAACGGGTAGCAACTACTACAAGAAAAGATGGAGCACACGTAATATTCTCATTTCATCAAAAATTTGAACTGTATTTGAATTAAAAATTATAACGGTGAAAAGTATCCTTAAAGCCTCTATTACTGGTGCGTTTACTTTATTATTCTTGAAGGATGGCTCCGTAGCGTAGTGCATAAAACAGTGGATAATGAATCACAGGTTTGTAGGTTTAATCCAGCCGCAGACAAGTGGAAAAATTTCAACGATAAAGACAGGATGTAATCAAGATCGATGATTTTCTAAAACTATTGTAAAATATGTGTAATTCCGTTTACTCAAACAGTGAATTTCCACAGTATGTAATTCGGTACTATTTTGGTTGCATACATCTGAAAAATAACAGTTGAGCTAACGTTGGACCACATACAAATTGAAATTGCCATATAGCTTGCCCTACGTTGAATTTCACTTTTATTACCAACGTTTCGGGTACCAATAGCGAAATAGGACGTAGGCGGAACAGTACAGAGAAATGTTAATCTAACGTTAAAACATACAATCAAGTTTTTGTTGGCCCAACAATAATTTGCGGATTTTAAAACTCAATATTTTGTATTGTATTTGTTATTACTAATACAAGTGGTAATGTAATTAGTACAACCTATATGAAAATTTAAATATTACTTTTGAGTTGATCCTTTACAATGCGACCCTCACTATCTTCCTGCTTAGCTAACTTGGTCCGCTGCCAGAAAAGGTTGGAGACCCCTGGCTTAGATTAAAATAAACATTTTGTGAAAGACAAATCTTTTTTATACCTGATTAAAATGCTTTCTGCGTTCTTATAATTCCTAGATGATGCACAGAATGCGTAGGAAAGGTAATAACGCATTTTATAAACTACGATTCATTATACTTGGCTGAAAGAAAAAATGACATATTCTGAACAGTGTCTAAGTATTTATTTAATATTTGTATTTCACGCCTTATACCCATAAAACCTGCAGACCCTACACATCTTCTTCAGTAATCTTCAAAATACTCTTTGTTATGCCAACTTATTTCAACAGTTCATTAATAACTAAGTTTACCTGTATTTCAGTCAGTTTGTGCGTATATAAACTATCACGAAATTTGATTAAAGACTGGTACACTTCCTTTCGTTTTGAAATTAATTCACTGTAGTTTCTCACAATAGCTTCTTCCTGCTGAACTCTGTAGAATGTTATTTTTGCACTGCAGAATTCCTGAAGCCAAAATGTACATTGAACAAATCAATTCACATCAGACTAGCATAAACTTAATAGATCATTAAATACAAAATCAAGATATTAATGAAGAGTAAATTCTCACAGTGGTTACATGCATACTTAAAAGTCCACTGAAATCTTCAGTAACAAAAGAAGAGAAATAATAAAAGAAGTTCACTTGACATCAAAAGTGTGCAGGACGTTTGAAATGATAAACTAAAAATGGCACAAGAATTATAAGATTTAACAAATGCCTCACTGCCTGGCTTATAGCTGCTTGCTCAGGATTTGTTCGAAATTTGGCTTTCAAATTTAAAAATATTTGGATATTTTGACCTGGTTAATTCATTTCGAAATAACAGATTAATTATGTAGCTCCAGTGATTGATATTGATATAGTTATTTACACTGAATCTTGAAATTTTGATTTCAATGCCACCTCTAGAGAATAAGTTAAGATTAAAACTAAGTTTGTTTAAAAGTTTGGAAAACATACTATTTGTTTCGGCCCTTCGCATTTTTATCCTTAGACTAAGTATGACTACCTACTCTGTAACTAAAACGAAATTTTGGGTTATACATTTAGAACAATAATTAAGAAATTAGTGCAACCTGACATATACATAAAATTGAAATACATATGTAAGTAGCAGTAAAACACCTCAAGTTGAGCATTCCTTTATTCTGAACACCTCTTTAACTTGATCAGTTTCGTAATGAACATAAATATTACAGTACATATAATTTTCGCCCTATATTCTGAATTTCTAAATTTTTGTTTATGGTATTCAGACATCTAAGGCTCAGGTCGGGATACGGGAGGAGAAAGGACGCGGGAGGATGTTGACAAGGGCTTGAGTTAGCCGTACCATTCCGGTATTTGCCTGGTGTTACTCAGGAAAGCACTGGGAAACCCTCAGTCTGGGATCTTGTCCATATATATTGGACAGCTCAGTGTGGAACCGAAAGTGTGGAACACATATGTGTGGAACCGAAAGTGTCCATGCAACTTAGAGGTATTTTATTGTATTAATATAAGTAGACATTAGTAGTGGGGTTTATATTTTTGATATTATGTGAGCAATGGACACAAAATTTTGACACATGGACTTAACAATTGTGTGTTTTTGTTAATATTTGACATCCTATTCATCCCTCAGAGGAAATCTGGGAGAATTACAAAAACCTCCCACATTGGAATTGAACAAAAAATTGATATTTCTAATATGTTTCAATCGTCATTAGAATAAAATATATTTGAAATCGAAAGACAGAACAATAGACTGACGTGAAATGATGTGGGTTGATAATGTTTGGTATGGAAGTTTACGGATGGAAACGCAATGTAAGAAATTAGTATTTAATAATATTGAGCCGTGTTAGATGAATATATGAGAAATGAAAAGGAATAAATGAAAGAATATCAAACAAATTGAATGATATGAATCGAATTAGTATCTTTAAATGAAAGCACTACATAGAGTATTTTTAATAGAGCGCTATATAGACTATTTCGTTTTAATATTTTTAATTAAAGAGAGGAAATCGAATGTGTGTAAAGTTACGTCTCTTGATTCGGAGTGAATGCGTGTGTTTTCAATGTTGTTTAGCAGAGAATTTTAAACAAAGAAAGGAAAAAGATTTCTAAACAATACAGGATATAATATGCTTGCCTTTGAGTATGGTCTGGGAAGAAAGTTATCAGAAAAATTGGAGCTCTAAATATTTGTTAAAACAAAGAAGTGTATACGAGAGGAAGGTAATATTTATTAACATTGAAATTATGCTACCTTAATTAAGGAAATACCAAATTTTCTTTCTTTCGGGAATGTTTGTGTTTATGAGAAACATTTAAGAAGTGGAAGAAGGCAGAAGAACGTGAATTAGGTTTATTTCTCCGATTGTGAGAAATACGTAGAACACCCACTTAGATGCCAGGGGCACTGTGACTTTGCTGTTACAACAAATGTAGGGTCTTATGTTTTGCTGGAAGAGGAAAAAGGGAGAATCAGATGCCTGTACATATGAGATCAAACGGGAGTTAAAAAGGTGGGGAGAAACAAAGAATGTTATAAGAAGCAATTTTAATGAATATACACTCAAATCGCTGAGGAAACTGGAGTTTATTTAGGAGAAATAGGTTCTATTCTCATGGGAAATTTCTCTCGGTGCTGAAAAGAGGGGAAAATGACATCCGTGCAAGAGCCTATATGTAAGGCTTATGTAAATTGGGGAAAGAAATTAGTTCTTACTGCGTTTTGAATCAGTCATCTTCTTTCTTTGTTAGTCTTTGCGTGTTAGCCCAGAGGGAAGATTGATCACAGCAAGTGAGTATAAAATTCTGTTTTCAATGTAAAATGTTTGCATTTCTTTTGTAATAAAAATAGTATATTTTATAAGCAGAATTACATTTATGCAGTCATGTTTTTAAATAAATAAGTCAATTCATAAGTTTAAGGATCTTTGGCGTTAAGTTGGAGAAAAAAGATAAGGGTAGCAATACAGGGCTTAAGTTAAAGGCATTATACCAGCATTGATACGGTATATGAAGTGATAGAGTGTTGGGATTAAGCTATAGATTCTAGTTTGTTTTTGCAGGATTTGCTTCAATAGTTTATAGAAGTGTGTAAGATATTGTTTTATTAATTCATGCATATAAAGGGAAAAAGGGGGAGAAACAAGTAGGGTCTTAATTTAAGACAAAATCCTAACATTAATATGTTATAAGAATTGAAACTGACTTTGAACTTTGTATTTTACGTTTAGTCTTAATATTCTATAGTAATTTAAATTGGAATTAAAATCTATTTCTTATTGATTTTATGTGTATAGAAAAAGAGAGCATTTCAAAAGAAATATCATTCTGATATGTATACATTATATGAAAATTGTGTGTAGTGTGTAGTTTTATTATGAAAAAAAAACTCAGAATATATTTCTAGGAAACGCGCTTTGCTTGCGAATTATTAGAAAAGTGTTTGTGTACGTCGCAGTAACGGGAATATGTTCCTCGTAATCATTGAAATACGAAGTTTATATTTAATTAGGGTTGACTGCCATAGGGATTTTAAATTTTATCTATGGCCTTTAGGCTCAGACGGGAGAGAGGATGCTGTAAGGTAGTCGACCACGGTCTATGTTGCCTGGTGTAACTGATTAATTAAGGCTTACCATTTAGTTTGAGTGCTGCCCGCTGGATTAAACCCAAGGCCTCCCGCATAAGGAGCGAATGCTTTAGTATAACGAATCAAAAACGAAACCGCATTAAGACATTAATTTGTCAGTTCAGTCTAGAACTGTCAACGAAAATCCGTCTCCTCTCTTTTAAAAATAATGAAATATTTATTTTTAATCACTTGAAATAGGTGAATAGAAGACGATATTAAGGCATTACTAAACAGAGGCGGTCGGTAGCCACACATGTTCCTTTTCCCTTCATTTATCCTAAAAGAATGAATCAATAGGATTATATCTATAAGAACTTGATTAATATAAGTAAATGAAATGAGAGATAAATGTCCAGAGGAGGTGAAGAGGGTGGCGGCGACCTCTGCCACGACTTATAAAAGAATGGTAATACTAGCTTATTTGATGATAGGGACTACAGGAAGGCAAATAGTGTTAAATAAAAGAAGATATGTAGTAAAATTATGTCAGTATTGTTTCATGATCTGCAAATGTTCTCCGTAACATCCAGGGGTCTTGTGACCCGCCTCGCTAAATATTCATAATAGGAAGTTTTAATGGTAAAACTATATGAATACAACAATTAGAGGAAAGAATATAAAACAGCATTAATCCAGTACTGTCCTGTGCCGTCCCAACGAATGCTCAGGGCGAAAACGGCACTACTAAACCATGGTAATACTAGCTTTTTAATTATAAGAATAAAACGAACACAACAGTTTCTATATGAAGGAAAGCAAGAGAAACATTCAGACAATATTGTTCAGTGGTAGTCAACCATCATTAAAACATTTTTGTACTGGAACATTCGGAGTCCCTCATATTCCAAGGAGCGCTGAAAAACATTGAAAATGAATGCGGATATAAAATAACGGTATGCCGATACTATAATGTGGTTCTCAATCACCCTCACGGTCCGCCAAAGTCATGTTAAAACACTTAAATAATCAATAAGTTCACTTTTCAACCACAATAGTTGGAAAAACGCAAATGATGCCAAATTCGAGAGAATATAACAGAATATTAAGACATTACTATAAGGCCACGCTCAGGTCCCTCCTCGACCTGGAAAGTGTCCTCAGATGTCCCCAAACATCTTTTGAGGGATCCCAAATGGACTAAGATTTGAAGTTTTTACTAGTGTATATTAATCTTAAATGATAAGGAATATCAAGAAACAATATTTGAGTACACAACCTCAACACCTAATGTCGTTCAGTACGTTAAGATGAACCCCGAAGGTGAAACTGGACTAAGATTTGAAGTTTTTACTAATTATGTAAAAATATTCCCAAGTGGTAGGGTATATGAAAAACAATATTTGGCTAATCTACCTTAAAGTCTAGAGCCTTCCAGGGCGTCAAAATGGCGACCGAAGGTGTAAGTGAACTAAGATTTCAAGTTATCACTAATGTTACGAAATTAACATTAAACGATAGGAAATATCAAGAAACTATTTGACTACTGTACCTAAGGCCCTCCAGGGCGTCAAAATGGCACCCGAAAATGAAAATAAACTTAGATTTGAAGTTTTACAAATGATACGAAATTAATCTTAAATGATAGGGAATATCAAAAAGCAACATTTGAGTATTCTAACTCAACGCCTAAGGCCCTCGAGGGCATCAAAATAGCACCCGAAGGTGAAAATAGGCTAAGATTAGCAGTTTATTATAATGATACAAATTAAATTTAAACGATTGGAAATATCAAGAACAGTATTTGAGTACCCTACCTATATGCCTAAGGCCTTCGAAGGCGGCAAAATTGCGCCGGAAGGTGAAAATAGACTAAGATTAGCAGTTTATAATAGTGATACAAATTAATTTTAAATGATTGAAAATATCAAGGACAATAGTTTAGTACTCTACATATATGCCTAAGAATTTCGAGGACGGCAAAATAGCACCGGAAGGTGAAAATGGACTAAGATTTGAAGTCTTTCCTAATTATGTAAAAATATTAGAAAGTGGTCGGGAATATCAAAATGCAATATTTGACTACTCTACGTTAACGCCTAAGGCCCTCTAAGGGATCAAAATTTTGCCCGAAAGCGTAAATGGACTAAGATTTGAAGTTTGGACTAATAATACGAAATTAAACTTATATGTGAGGGAATATCAAAAACATTATTTGAGTAGTCTACCTCAACGCTTAAGGCCCTACAGGGCGTCAAAATTGCACCCGAAGGTGAAAATGGACTAACATTTGGAGTTTTTACGAATTATGTAAACCTAATTCTAAATGATAGAAAATATAAAAATCAATAATTCACAACTGAACATCGACGTTCAGGGCCCTCTGGGGCCTTCCCTGCAACCACTAAAAGTGAACATACCAAGTTTTCAAAAACAAATGTAACATTCGTCTTTGAACATATAAGATTACATAGAATGTCAAGTTCTAAGTAAAAAATCATCAACCAGGGCGTTGAAGAACCTCCCTCATCCTCACTATCTTAGAACACTGATTATGAAACCTAGGCAATATGGATATCGATGGAAACCCTTAGAGGAAAATCTTCCAAAAAATATATACGGATCATCTTAGAATCTACCCGTGTGCATAAAAGAAAAATAAAGCATATAATATTTAAACAATAGACAAATATAAAGAAACTATGCCTATACTTAAAACTTGGAAAGATTTACCTACTCAAATCTTCTCAAAAACGAGTAACTGAAAACAGTCAAATCCTTATCGTAAATATGACGAACGTGCGAGGAGCAGCACATGCGCCTTGAGTCTTTTAGTTGCGCATGCACGTCTAGACTTTCATTTGCTATATGGTTGTGTTAAGGGATGGGTGAGGGAGTGTGGCATGGGCGTTTGGGAAAGGGGATGGTAGGGAAGAGGTAAGGAGAGTCATATGTATTGAGTTTTTTTATATGCCATATTGTTGCCATATAATTTTCTTAGAGAATTAAGAGAGGCGTGGAGCGTGGTAAGTATAGCACGCCTTTGTTTGGTGTTAGGGGTTATAGACTGCATTTTGAGTGTCTCTTGACTGAATATACTTGCAGTTGCTGTTATCCAATACTAAGTATTTGTCTTCTTTGTTTGCAGAATGCTGAATTATTATTCGTGAAGAGTTGTTGTTGAATATTCTTTAGGATTTGGAAAAGCAAAGTGGAATAACATTTTGAAATTACGAATATATTTGTCTAATGACAATTCTTAAAATATCATAAATAATTACACTTTAAACTTCTATATTATGCTTTTTGAATATATTTGTCTATTGCAACTAATAGAAATACTTAAAATGTCATAAAAATATTTTTTTTAAATTACCTCTTATGATCTTTGAGACATCTGTTCACTGTAACTAATAGCGAATTCGTAAATGTCACAAAGAAAAAGAATTATACTTCAAAGTTTCCCCTTATGTTATTTTGAATACATTTGTTTATTGTAACTTAAAGTAATTCTTAAATTGTCGTAAAAGAAAGAAAGAATTACACTTTAAAATTTTCACTTATGATTTTTTGAATACATTTGTTCATTGCAAGAAATTACATAAAAGAAAAAATAATAAAATTTTAAAATTTTTAATACGTTTGTCTATTGCAAGTAAAGTCAAATTAACGAATAGTCAAAGATTGGAAAGAATTGTAGTTATAAAAATGAGTTACTTGGTTTTAATGTTATATAAAAGTCATAGCTGTGTTCCTCATTGTGAAATCAAAATGCTTTTCCTTTGTTTCAGAATGAAAAGATATTTCACTAATGCTTTTCATCTAATTTTGAGGAGACATTCCGCTGTCGCTTACACATACCGATTGAAAAGATATTCTACAGAGGGTTTTGCCTACTATTTGAAATTACTACAATTATGTAAGGTATTAAAAAATTTTATTTCAAGTTACAATGTACAAAAAATGTATTTCGTCATTTTAACGTTTACTCTGGAACATATAGAAAAAGTTTTTAAAAAAATTGAGAACATGGCTGTCTTTGGAATGTACTTAAAAAGTTTTATAACGTTCAGACAAGTATTTATCTCTGCGACATAGAGAAAATGTTAAAGATAAAGTGAAACATGTTTGCATTCAAAAGCTGTCCTAATGTTTTTACATTTTAATAGGGCTCCTAGTTACACACTCCAATTTAAACATTTTTCATAATATTTTGGAAAAATAAGAGCACTCAAAATGTAATCGCGTATCGCACTAGAACTTCCAAATTACGATGAAATACAATGGACAGAGATCTCGAGATATTGACCATTGATGAGTGATAAGTTTTTAAATATTTTGACGTCATTATTTGATAGAAATCCCAGCACTCACAAAGGGTCAAGATTTCGAGATCACTGTCTATTGTAGTTCATTGCAATTTGTAAGTTCTAGTGTGCTAGGTCCTTTTCTTTTTAGTAGCGCTCTTAGTTTTTGAAATATTTTGAAAAAGCTTAAAAATAGTGGCCTGAAGCGAGGCTACCTCTCAAAAATCATCTTCTGAAATTTGATATACAAAATATAAAACACAAAGGTTTATTTGAAATTAAAGGAAGCTACTTGAACATTTTTGAAAATGTGTGCACCAAAGTGGATAAAGAAAAAATATATTTCTATTATCAAAGTTTTACTGTCTTTTACCCAAAATATTTTTCTGTTACAGATTCTGAGCCATTCCATTCCGCATTGACTTTTGTGTGGTGACTTGGAACTTGACTAATCACGGTAAGTTAACATATTTTATATCATAAATATATTTTCTGATTCACTTTGCTTTGTAACTTCTTTTTGTAAACTAAAGCACTTTTGGCATTCAAGAAAAATATTACCTTGTTACATGTATAAACAATTAACTAAATCTTGTTTCATACTCGAGAAATATGATCTCTTATGAAAAATTTCTAGTTTTTGATTTGGTTTGTATTTGACAAAAAATGTAATTCTATTTCATACTCGAAAAATATTTTTGTTTTTAAAAATAACTGAAAATATTCTTACAAAAATTGTCTTCTCATTTGTTACTGGAGAAAAAGTTTCTCGCGTTTGTGACTTTCCTGAACAAAAATTTAGATCGTAGCTTCTTAACGTACATACATAATATTTAATGCAGTGTTAATTCTGTATCTTGTTATTGCATCAGTAATAGTCAAAGTCTATGCACGCACGATTTTTTTGCTCAATAAACGTATGAATCGTTTTTCAAAACGATGATGATTATTGAACAAATAATTGCCGCTTTTCTCGCCGGGTATTGAATACTAATGAAACATTGTTGTAAGCATGGTAATGGCTGTGTTATTTGCAGGCTCAAAGCTTTCGGCCAGCGGATAATGGTGTTAGTAGAATGTTCTTTGCTCACCTTCAAAAGTTGTGTACGGAAATGTTTGGGGAAATCATTAATGCTAGCCATAATATGGCAGACATTCATTTTTTTTAGCACGGCTCCTTATAGATTTGAGCCGAAATTGAGTTACTGCGTATGTAATTTGATTGCTTATTTGACAAAGGTATGATTGTATGTGACCGTATCAAACCTGAAATGTCATGTTCTTTCTTGTGGATACGAAATGGGGGGTTTAGCCCATTATTTGGGGATGAAACTATGGAAACGCTGATGGAAAGCAATTCTGAAGTTCTGGAAGTGCATCGTATTCTCAATAAGATGGCCTATAGAAGGTTTAATGAAAATGCTTCAACGAGTAATGTCACCAACTATGCTGGCCCATAAAGACATAAAGGGGCGAGGTTAATATTATCCCTCCATATGTGGTTGGTATCGTAAGTGAAAATTCCTTTGATGATATTTTTGACGTGGAAGTAATCTCGGTGGATGATATTGCCCTCAATCCATTTAATGTTGCAGCCGAATTCTCAAACAAATGATTAACTATTTGATTAATGATGATAATGATGGGTATGACGGTGGTTTGCTTCATGTAATTACTTTACATAATTTTAAACTAGACGCACAGCTAATGAAGCACCGGATCGATGACATTATGGGTGTCCAGTGGCAGGATTGGGTATCTCTCTGCAAGAACTTATAGAGTGCTGGAAACCAAAGTGCGAGTACTAATAGCGGTAGTGGTGGTAGTAGCATTAGCAATGGTAGTATTAGTAGCAGAAGCGTCTCTACTATTTTTAAATTTTAGCACGTCGTAATCGAATGTGCACCCATTTTGGAATTGAGCGGTGGGAGATAGTAGTGGCCCCACAGAACATAAATGCCAATGATATTGAGGTTCATGTTTCGAATCCCTTTTCGTTTGAGTTGAATAATATCATTCCGGACGTTGAATCCGATGCATACATTGAATTAAGTTTTGACAGTTCAAATTCGACGATGAACAGACAAATGCACATCCCGTGGAGAAGACGGGATCGATTAACACAGGCTGTGACTTCAAGTTCAATCGAAAATGTTTTTCAGAGTATTGAAACCATTCTTTTAGGCAACGGGAGCATAAAATTACATTTTGTGGATCCACGCAAAGGAAAAGGAGAGTAACTAAACGTCAGGAAAAATCATGGAAAGGACAGCCTTCCTCGCAAAATTCATTATCTCGCCTCCAACTGACCTCTACTGTCTCCCACAGAGTTTAGTCCAAGCAAAAGCAAAATGCAAAGGTGAAAACTTTAAACTACGCGACTTTCAAGATCTTACAAATGTCCACCTGCGTGGATCAATGAGGCTAACGATCTATGTGCGGCTGCTGGGGTTAGAGGTTGAGACTACGTACTGTCGAGGAACTCAATTAATTTCAAAGGGAATAACATCCGCGGTATCTAATCGTAGTCTGCAAAAGAGATCCATTTACAAGGGAAGCATATATTCGTTTCGCTGCTCCGCAAGCGGCAAAGCTGCTGTATATTTATTATCACAATGGAGATTATAGTGCAATTACGTTTGTTACGTCACATTTGGGAGTACAGTATTATTTTCTAATGTGGTTGTAGAGTATAATCGCAATAAAGAGTTGTGTGAGTTGTAATAAAGAGTAATTAATTTGAAGTCCGCCATACGATTTCGGACGAGGAAAAAGGCTGATTTCCATATTCTTACTCAAATACAGTATTTACTTCTCACGAATGCTTTACAAACTATGTAATGGAACCTTAAAGCTGCAACAGGGTGTGTTATAATGTGAAGGAATGTCCGAACTGTCGACCCATCGTTGATATATGCAAAAGAAAGAATAAAAACACCGTGAATGTGGTAAACAATACTGCCAACATTGTGAGAAGTATGTGATGCTAGAACCTGAGTGGTTTGTGAGAAAACTGAAGCCCGAGAACTTTAGCAAATATTGTCTTTGATGTGGAAACAATGTTACTTGCTTCAAACACGAAGAGTGAGCGAGAGCACATGGTGAATCTCATGCCACGCATAGATGTAATGAGTGTAAGGATTATGCATCGGGCTCTATATATATATGGTATGTGGGAAAACGGATAATGGGGCTAACCGTGATTTCAGTTAGCCAAGGACCAAGGTTTTGGCAAAGAACTTTTTAAGTTGGAGAGAGTTTTAAACTTATTCCTAGCAATTGTTAGATTTAGAGCTCCCACTGTACGCACTTTCACAGAAAATCATTACTTGAAGCATTGAATATTGAATCTCCAGAATATTGTCGTAAGTTGGCCGATTTCAAGTTCCTTTATAAAATCGTAAAAGGACAAATCAGATGTGACGAACTATTATCAAACTTATGTTTCAGAGTACTTACGAGGAGTACAAGATGCAAACACAATTTTGCTCTTCCACACCCAAGGATATTACTGAGGATCCCTATTTTATAGATTACCATCCTAATTCAATGAACTGGCTAGTGAACTGGACAGCACCACCAGTTACAATACGTATTTGAGGATGGTTACTGAACGACTGAACGTATGGTTTTCGTTTTATGTAGCTCTGTATTGCTTCTAATATCTAGTTTATTATTATTAGTTTTCTTTGTTGTTGTTATCTTGTCTTATTTGTTGCGAATTGTTATTTTCTCCAATGTAAAATGGTCTGAGCTGTATTTGGATAGTTAATAAATAAATAAATAAAATTATTGGTCAAACCAAAAGATTATTTAAATGGCTCTGGGTAGGAGGAACATCATCTCACGAGATACCTTTTTTACATGTGTGTTAAGTGAGCGAAAATAATCAAAACTTAAGGTTAGAAAATATTCTGAAGAAAGGAGAGCTTCTATACCTATTTAATGTGCCTGAGAATCAAGATTATGACGATGTCATCTCTGATTTCGGTTACTTTGACCCAGGAAACCGGACTGAGGAGGATTATAGTGCTCAAACTCTGGCATGAAAAATATGTTATAAATACAACATGCAGAGCATTATTGGAATATTGTACGAATGAAGTCGAAATATTGACAAGGGCGGTAATAAAGTTTTCAAATATCAGAAGAACGCACCGACAGACATCAGTGCTTTTTGATATAATCGACAATAACAAGTTTGGCGAAACGGTTGTTTCGCATTCTCTACTTACCGGAAGACACGATTGCAATCATCCCTCCACACGGATATCAGAAGAGAGACCACCAAAACAAATTGGCCGTTCAGTACTTAATTTTCTTGTCCGACTTTTATGATAAAGAAATCCGCCATTGTGCGAATGGAGGTGAACGTGAGGTTGGAAAGTAACACAAACAGGGGGAGGTGTGTGGCTATCAAATATAAACAAAAACAGAGCTAAAATTCGAGGAATGATACGTCCACGTGTGCCCAACGTGTTATTTCTCTCTCAGGCACAAACCATTCTTGGCGGGAAAACCTTCAAACAAGTATAATAGGACTGTGTTCAAAATTTCGAATTTGGATAATGCATTGAAGAAAAAAATAATGTGATGTGTGAATGTATGCGGGACATTAAAGTTAAGAAAAGCAATAGGATCCAGGGGTTGAGCAAGACACACTGTGCCACTCTTGTGAATGTCTTAGTCCGGAGGATGCATTCAAGGGCAATATAACGACATGTTTTAGGTCCTTGTACAAATGTTTAGAAAATGATAAAAGTCGCTATTATAATGTTACATTGCTTTACCCTTGGATAATTGCAAGAAAATCCTTGCCGTTTCGAATGCCCCAGATGTACAAGGACAATTTCCCCCGATATAACAAAAGTTCAGGGTCTTGTAGTCTGTATGGCAGAGCCCCCAAGCCCCCTGAAAATCATAATCTTAACATGCATCTGTCATGCAGCATTAACGTTCGGCTTATTCCGAGCATGTATAGAAGGGAAGAATATCGGGGAATGTAAGCAAGACTCGGAACAACAGATGCATAGTGGAACGTTCTATATGCCTGACCTTCAGCAAGCAATCCAACTACTTTCCGAAGTTAAGAAATCCATGAAATATGGTAATTCAAATTAGAACTTGATTACTTAAGGATGATATATGTAGCTTTCTTACAATTGAGCAAGATCATAGTGGTTTCCCACAAAGTGCAAAAACTAAAGAACAGAAACAGGAATATATTAAGACATATGAAGAACTTGAGTATATCTCGATGCAATATGAAAACATTAGGCATTAGGTATATTTCAAAAATCTTCCTCAATTCATTTTTGGTAAATGGAGTCAGAGAATTGACCTTAGTCAAATTCGTGTTGCTAACGACAGCCAGACATTCCTGGGTCTCCTGCTTTCTCCTCAGTACGAGGTATCAACCGCTGTTCCGATCGAACATCGACTTCCTATTGTAACATATATTGAGAAAGAGGATACGCAGCTAACTTTCTTTTTGTCTTCCTGCCTTTATATCGTCATGGG
>JAGDQP010039566.1:0-17679 GCA_022664845.1 Lepisma saccharinum | reverse complement strand
TGTTCATACAGACGAATAACTTTGTGTGTTGCTTAATTTCACACCCCACTGTACAAACGCCTTTCTCTGTGTTTGTGTGACCGACTTCCCACTCAGAACGTACCGCTCTAGCAAATCTGCACGCTGTACCTTTGAAAGAGTATCCATTCCGGCAATACGATACACACTTACAAACACATATGAGTACAGCAAAAATAAAAGAAATTCAACAATTCTTGTTCTTAGAAAAATCACAACTTAACACAAAATCACTGACGCATTTAAGATGCAAGATCAACAATCAAGGGCCTCACTATCTCTCTTCTACTAGATTATTTGTTCGAATAACACCTTGTAAATGAACAGACTGATTTTTTTGCGTGTGCCCAAAACGTAAACAGATTATGTTTATGCCTCAAAGTCACGAAGGGACTGTAAACAAACGATAACCGAGCATCACTTTCTACATATGGGGAAGCAACTTGTTTCCCGCGGAGTTTCCCAGTTCCCATTAGAAAGCATCTACGAAATAATTATATGCACACATTTGTTTTTTCAAAAAGAAGGAACAGTTTCAACGACACCAATAACTTCATTCGAAAATAGTTTCAATGTGAAATGGTTCAATAGCAATGCTCCCTTAAAATCATGGAGCAAACAAGGTACACATATGTGCAATATTTTCCGTAGTTTTGTCTTAGCAGATAAGTGCCGTAATGGTATTTGACTAACGCCAGTCATTCCTCATTCAAGCTCCTCAGCTGCATAATACACTACTCTGAAATCTGATCTATGAAATATTACTGACTTCTCTGAAGCTAAAAACGTTTCTACCTCAGTATCTGAACAGAATGAACAATTACAAGCCTTCCACAGTTCACAATTTCCTTTCTCATACTACAATGCCATTCTTAATTTTAAACCTCATATCAATGTTTCAAGCGTCGCACAGTGGAGTATTTGTACCCAAAACCTGGCCAAAAGTCGAAAACATAAAATATGGTAAACCAACCGCCCTTTTCGAAAACCTGAATAACTGCTACATGATATCCTGGCTCCTCACCCCACCCGCCTTTCACCGCGACGCACGGGCAGTCGAAACTCACTTATCGTTTAATCTACACTACTTTGTTCTCGATAACGTCATTTGTTATATAATTACATCAGTATTTTCAGTTGGTTGTAAGTGGAGTTACAAAATAAGCGTTATGGAGATGGAAGATGAAGGTATATACGTTAATACGAAGCATGTGTATTTGAACTGGTAGTTAAAGAAATACGTTGTAAACATGATTGAAAACAACCATAAATAAGTTACTACGTTGTGGTAATTTTTTGTAAACAGAAGTGTTTTTGTGCGTGTTCCGGGGACTTCCGAGTTATTATTCCGACTTCAAAATAAAGTTTAGTGTTTCCTTAGAATGACAATAAAAAAAAAAAGGTTCCGCCTTCTTCCGCCATTTTGATTACCTCATAGGTTTAAACTTAATGATATTTATGTTCGTATGTTCTATTGGTTTTAAATATGTTCTCCTTTCTTTTCAGGATCTTCTAGAATGTTAAAGGAAATGACTAAAAAGGCATTATATGAGATAATGCAAGAATGCCCCAGGAAGAAGATAGATGAAAAATATGTTATTTTTGGAGAAAAAGTTTATAGAGTTGACCAAATGTCCAGAAAGTGAACTTGGCCAATTAAAATATACCTTAAGTCATTTCAAGTCTGACTTTAATAAAAAATGGGCAGCTGCGAATTATAAGCAAGAACATTTTCTAAACAAAAACAAACAATGGCTGAACAACTCAATTACATTTGCCATTTGGACTACGGAGAAACCAGGACGACCAACAAAAGAATTCGGCGAATCAAGGGACAGAAGTAAGTGAAGGAAAACAAAACATTTCAGAGGGCAGGTACCTGCGGAAGAGTTAACCTATGCTGCTCAAATGAGTCAACGTGCTGAAGGAAATACAGCCATGTCTAAAATCATAAAAGATATAACTTCAACACCGACAAGAGCTACAAAGTTCAGAAACGCGATCTCCTCGGCAAATAAAAAGGAAATTAAAAAGCACACACCATCTGAGGTCTTGGCTATCTTTGTGGAAGGAGATTTTACTCGGAGGCAATGGGAAATACTACACAGTTCAAATAACAATATTTATCCTTGCAGTTCACTCATAAAGAACGCAAAAAAGACTATCCGAAGGAGCAATCAATAAGAGTCACTGAAACATGTGCTGAAATTATGTTGTAAGATTTACTCGACCATACTGCTTTACGATTACGTATGTATTTGGACAAAGCCATAGCAACTTGCACAGAAGAAAAGAAGAACTTGGAACTTGCCGCAAAATGGGGCTGTGACGGATCCCAGCAATTCCAATTCAAACAATAACTTGAACATAAAACAGATAGTGATGCAAATATTTTCCAAAGTTCCCTTGTCCCGTTACGATTACAAATAGACAATAATAGACAGAAAAGATCTTATGGCAGAATCCAGTACCATCATCTCCGAGGTTCTGCAGACCGATCAGGATACGTTTCATTCACGAAACTAAAGATGTATCAAACAACGAAATGGAATATGTAGAAAACCAAGCAAAGAATTTAAAACAAACCGAAATACCTACTGCTAGCGGAGTACTTCAGATTACACACATCCTGCTACCAACAATGGTGGACGCTAAGATTTGCAATACATCTTTTACTATGAGGTGTTATATTTGTGGGTTAACCTCCAAAGACTTTAACAGTTTGAGCAAAGGCAAGGAAGTTGAACCTGAAACTATCAATCCTTCATGTTAGAATTAGATTCTTTGAATCATTACTACATCTTTCTTACAAGTTACCTATTTAAAAAACGGTAAGTAAGATCAGCTGAAGAAGAAATTCACGAAAGAGAGGAAAGAACAAATTCAAAACGAATTTAGAGATGAAATGGGCGTTTTAGTGGATGTTCCAAAGGCAGGGTTCGGGAACATTAATGACGAGGATTTTTTGCTCATCCAGAAGCAGTTTCCCAAATTACCGGACTAGACAAAAACTTGATCCACAGGTTCAAAATTATCCTAGAAGCAATTTCAAGTGGCCATATGATTGACGTGGACAAATTTGCAGTCTACACATACGACACTGCTAAACTGTACGTACAAGTATATGGGTGGCATCCAATGTCACCCACTCACTGTACACAAAATCCTAATGCATGGTGCTGTTATCATTTCACATTTTTTATTGCCAATTGGGCACCTCTCATAAGAAGCTGCCGAAGCCAGGAATAAACACTTCAGGCTCTATAGATAAAGCTTCTCGTAAATTTTCACGAGTGATGTGCAATAGAGACAAATTAACAGTAATAATGTGGTTTTTATTAACTTCCGACTCATTATTAAGAAGAGTAGACCACGGCCACGTAAGAGGCCATTTCCTTCTGACACCATAAGTCTTCTACTCTCTGGAAAGCAATGTGTGCGAAGCGACAGCAGCTACGAAGAAGAGGAAGATGACAACGACGAATCAGATTTTGAAGGTTAACTTTTGTGTTACAAAAACTATATTGAACTAAAATAGAAAAACCTCTATCACTTACAAATTTAATATCTAATCATCATTCTACGAGCACATATTCGGGAAGGGCGTAAGCCATAGTGCTGTTACCGCCCATACAATTCATTTTATCTTATCATACGAGCACATACTTACGAGTTTTCAGAAAAATAAACAAAGTGTTATACATCTGGAAAAGCACACAGGGAAGATTAACTTTGATATTAACTAGAATTTTCATTACTAATTGTGACACACAAGGAAGATTAACCTTGATATTAACTAGAATTTTCATTGTGACACAAGGGACGATTAACCTCGATATTAACTAACATTTCATTACTAATTGTGACACAAGGGGAGAACCTATACTTACACTACTTGCGACTCACAAGAGAGAGCCTATAGCTATACTAATTGTGACACACAGGGAGAACCTATTTCTATACTCAGCCTGAAGTGAAATATTCATAGATAACAAAAGGAAAAGGTAAGGCACATGTATAATACTATAATCGAACACTTTATGATAATAGACGCTGTTTTAGACCAAAAGATCTCTCATAGATCTTGTTTATGAACAGAACAACAACAATAACGATTAATTTTTGTTTTTTGTATTATTTGTTTCTTATTTTATGAAAATACACATTTAAATATTACGGTACCTCACATTGTTTGTTTATGCATTTCCATATGACATTCAATAATTTTAGGCAGGTTTTTGGTACAAATACTCCTCTGTGCGTCACATGGTTTCATAGTAGTCAATAACACCAAAAAAGAAACTTTAACTTTCTGACGTCTGGCCTGTTGTGACCTTTCAGGTTTGCTGAAAAGAAACATTCATTCGATCCCTTATTTGTGTTTTCGTGGTCATCATCTTTGATAGAATTAATCTTGTATCATAACTGTTGCAAGGAGCGTATAATCACTAAAATGTCACAGATGACCTGTTGAGGGTCGCGGTGTCAAGTTTTGGATTCTCATAAGTCACATGTCATTTTTAATTTTAAATTTTATAGGAACTCAAATTTATTGTTTCAAAGGTCGAATGCTTTGACAGTCGTTATTGTCTGAAATACGACATTAAAGCTCCGTGACCTTTGACTTCTTGTGACATTTCTGACCTTTCAATTTTGCTGAAATGAAATCTCCGGTCAATCCTTTATTTGTGTATTCGTTGTCGCCTTTATCGATAGAATTAATCTTGTACGATAAGTTGTACAAGAGCGCTAATCTACAAGAGCGTTGTATAGGAGCGCTAATCTCGCAAAATTCACAGGTGATCTTTTAGAGGTCAATATTCAAAGAATGGCATATGAGACCACCATTTAACATTGAAATCCCACAAGAAAAATTCACATTTTGATCTTTGACCTTGTATCTCCTCAGTGCGTTGTACCCGTGACCTCGTTTTACTGTTACTAAACTTCATACCTTTATAAAAACTTCCTCCAAATTTGGTTGTCCTAGCTCTTCCCATTTTTGTGTACTGGAACAATGAAATTTACACATGAATTTCGGGAGTCTGTATATATATATATGCTTCAGAAATCAAGCGTGTTTAATTGATGCTCCAGGTTCGACTACTTCAAGGACATAACCATAAGATCTCGTAACCATAAGGACAACCAAAAGATATTCAGAGTATTAACGAAAGGGATTCTGAGAATCATCAAAGTATTTATTTACTACAGAAACAAGACTCTACAAACTGTTATAACTAGCATGCTAACCGTTACACCCACACCGCATAGGGGAGGCGTACAGGTTGAACAAGTGGGTACTCCACACATTGTCGGAAGCCAACAAGAACTAACGAGTGACATCTTGTTTATTGTTGCTTTCTCGACACTGAAGCACACTCATATTCGATCAAATATTTACCAGTGACGAAAAGTGGATCCTGTATGAGATTGTCAAGCATTTCAGATATTTTTTGTCACCGTGGGACCCAATGCCTCACACCACAAGACTACGTACCTCTACTTCCAATCTGTATCTGGAGGACTAGTCGCGAAGTAATGCACTACAAGCTGCTACCACCAGGCCAAACCATCACCAGTCTACGTTTCTGATCTATGTTTATCTGTTAGTATTTTTTAATATCTTAATACCACTGTTAAAGCAAGTTGTGGCATTTCTCCACAGCATAAACATTTCGTTAATATGTAATTTATCCTTTAACAACGTCTCAATTAATATATTTTATGTTTCATTTTGTTTAGGATTCTGAACTCTTTCTCATTACGAGTACAAACATTTTTTGTTTGTATAATAGGCAAAATTAGATGGATTTTACAAGAAAATTTGAATTTCGGGGATCCAGATCCCCTAAATACCTTCATGGTGAGACGTGCTGTAGTGTGGGAAGTTACGCTACAACTCGACAGTGTTTCATTCCAGGACGAAAGTGAAGCAGAAATGACTTCTATTAAATGAATCATAAAATATACAGTTGTGGTACACTTCGACCAATCCCTATTTCGGTACCTTGCAGTTAATATGGGCAGCAATTTTTTGTATATTACCTTTCTATAGGATGTAGATTTCCCTAGCAAAGTTTCAGGGTAGGTTTCGATATTATCTCATTGACGGTCTCCTTGTTAGATTACGTTCTTTAATCTTCAGAGTTTCGACATTTTAATTTATCCTGTTTCCATAGAATCGATATTTCTACTTGACATAATATGCTGTTACCTCATCATAGATCCTTCTGGTTCTCCATGCAGAAAATCTCCTTTTTGATTCAGTTCTTAACCTTCTAGCATTAAATGTTGGTTGTTAAATCTCACTGGTTCTAGAACTATATATCGACCCATACAGTTCTAATCTTTTCAAAATTTCATTCGAATCAACATTTTAAATAAAGTAACTATATTTTCATACGTTTGTTTTCGACGGGTGATAACCTAAAGTCCTGTAACAATTCATGATAGTGAATATCAAAAGGAAATACATTGTTTGCCTTCCCATAAGTAGTTCGCCTTACCTGTACTCTTTCTAGCTTTCTTTGTTTTCCAGGTAATCATAATCATTACACACTGGTCCTAGAAATTCCAGTATTGGACATAGATATACATATCTTAAAACGTTTTAGAAGGGTCTGATCAGAAAAACTCAACTTTGCACATCTCCATAGAAATCTGACCATCATATAAGCTTTCTTTACAAACATATTTACATGTCCGTTTACACTTAAATCCTTAAGATTCCTAGATCTTGCTATTAAGCTGTTCTATTAATCATATTACCACCGATACTGTACCCATATTCAAGTTCTTTTTGTTTCCTTTTAGGTAGATTTCGAAGAAAATATACCTATTGAGATCGGTACGATATGAAAGTGTGTGTGTATATCGTACCGATCTCAATAGGTATATTTTCTTCGAAATCTACCTAATATATATACAGCGTCGTGAGGCCAATTGGGAAGCTACCTGAATAAAGAGGTAGCGATCACAGTGAGAGCTTCGGCTCTCCTCTCCCAACCCGTCTGGTCAGCGTGGGAGCAGTAGACCAACTCCTCCCTTCGGGGAGAGGCCTCATCCACTAGTGGATTGAATATGGCTGTGATTTATATTATTATATACATATATATATATATATATTAACACGCTAGCGGCCATAATTTTGAAGATATTTGAACCAAATTTTTATATGTTGTTTCTAGGCTTAATAGCTCGGTTAAGTTCGTTAATGAGCAAAATCGGTCGCCATCTTGGATCCAAAATGGCCGCCGAACCCATTGTTGTATAGAATACACAGCCTAAACCGCTGGGGCTATTGAAATCAAATTTGGTATAAAGGTACAACATCACTTTTTGATTATGAAAATGTTACCTAATGAGTTCAAAGACGCCATCTTGGATCCAAAATGGTGGACCTAAAATCCATTTTCCACACCGTTTGAGTTAGAGATACGAAATTTGGCATAAAGGTGCATTATGACGAGTAGCTTAGGGAAATATCACAACATTTGGGAAAAGTCGCCATCTTGGATCCAAAATGACCGCCCAAAATCCCATTTTGCACACCGTTTGAGCTGGATAAATGAAATTTTACTTGAAGTTGTACTATCACAAGTAGGTCACGACAAAATAAGAAAACTTTCAAAAAGTCGTCAACTTGGATCCAAATTGGCCGCCCCAAAAACCCAATTTCCAAATCATTGAAGGTAGAGAAACGAAATTTTCAATGAAGGTGTATGACCAAGAGTAGGTTACAATAAATGGGGCAAATCTTCCCTTAGGGGGCGCAGCCAACCGTGGGAGGGTGAAGATGTACTCCGTGGTGGTGTAGTGCTGCAGGGAGATTTTGGTTAAGATAAAGGAGGCGCATCCTCTCTAAAGCACTGAAGTTGGGGGGCGAGCCCCGGCTCCCAGCGAAACTTCGGAATCTATCTCAGCCTGTAGGCCTACCGAAAGGGATTTTTCTATACTGACATCACAACAGTCTTCGTTGTGTTTATCTTGAGTCAATGATTTTCTACCCACGCTATGTCATTTTGGAGGAGAATTGAGTCTATCAGTCCTACCACTCCATTTATCCTCTTGTAAATTTTTACACCATCCGCGTAAATTAAGATCTAGCTGTATTTAGGAAATGATGCAGGGCATTTATGCAGATGTTGAACAGCAACGGCACAAGTTTTGAAACTTGAAAAATTCCTACCCTAAGTATATACCATACCGAGAAATGACCCCTTCCCCCGCCCATACCCCACTACGTTTATTCTGTATTTTAGAAACCACTCAAACATGATGATAAACTTTTCCGATAGTTTGAATGATCCACAATTTCGTCAGCAGCTTGTCATGTTCCACCGAGTCGAAAGCTTAGGTAAAATCTATGTACACTGTGTCCAACTGAAGTCCCTCATCGAGAGTAGTTGCTGCTTCTTAAAAAAAAAAAAAAAAAAAAAGTTGGATTCCTGCTCGAGCATCCGAAATGACACTTTTCAGTTGATTACAGTTGAATTACTTCTTGGTGCCAACAAGTATTTTCTTCAATTGAGAAGAATTGAATACCATAACATGTACGGGTAACAAGAGAGAAAGTATTACAGATAAACTAATCAGGAATTCTGAAACAAAAGAATCCTTGAAAGACTTTGGAAAGATTAATGTAATAATTCTCAAGAAAATAAGATTATTTAGACTGACAGTCTTGCATATTTAGGTTAACGCAAGTTTAAGGTTGCATAAGACGCATATTACTAGTCAGTTTGGGTTTCGTAATGATTTACATTTATCACATACTTTCAGTGACACTAAGTTTAAATTCTCGATTGCTATTTAGTAACTAAACTTTAGTAGGTTTAAGGTAAGGACATTTCTACGTACTTTATATTCTGGAGACGTATTTTATTATCTACCAAATAAATATTCTGGAGACAAGTCATATTCATGAACAGAAGGATGCAAAATTATTTCACGATCAAATTAAAATTGAGACAGTAGCTATTAGAAGGGCCTATAATAGAATATATAGTTTATGGAAAATTCATTGTAAAAATATCGAAACGGTATTATGCATGTAAAGCTAGTAGAGAACTAAAGTATTACTCTACATTATCGCTTTAAAACCGATATCTTTATTTACATTTTAGTTTTGCAAATAGTCTATAAATTGCTAATTACATGAATATATTAGTAACACTAAATGCACATTTGACTAACACAACATTCGATATAATAACCTTCATAAAATATTTAATATGTTCTTGTTATCTGCAACGTTGACATTTCTCTTTTTAAATAAGTAAAGAACTACAGTTCCACTGAAATAAAAAGGCTTCTTCAGGTGAAGCAAGAAGAAAAGTGACAGCTGTGCGGATGGGTAAAATGAGTTTTGTACAATCTATGGCCTTTTATATTCTTTCTTAAATATGTAGCAGTAGCGGCTCGATTAGATTTTATACATTTGTTGACGAAGCGAGCAGAATGAACCGTGTACCTTCGCAATCTAGGAAGAAGTACCTACTCCCATCTCTCGCGATACGTAACATGAAACACAACATTGCAAGAATTCTATCATCATCAATATTTAACGAACAGAAATAAAACTTGAAGAGTATGTAAAGGAGTTTTCAAAGTATTCTCTTCAGTGATGTCCCTAATGAGGTGGGTATTGTCAGCTAACTCCTTAGTTCGTAACATTTAAACACCATTCGATTTCTGGTCACAATATTTTCTGCCAGTTACAGTTTTTTTTATAATAATAAATGTAATTCACTGAACTGAATGATATTTTTTTATTAATGGAATATTTAATTATCCTACCACATTTATGTAAACAAATACATGTAATTCTTATTTATTACTGTATTTTAACAACTGTGACTGTTTCGTATTTTGCACCGAAGCACATTGTCAGCAAACAATGGTAGTTTTATACTGCATATGGCACAATACTATTTATCTCTCTATATAAAAATGACTGAAAGTATGTTTGAACGCCATCACGCCAAAACTGCTTGACCGATTGCAATGATTTTTTGCACATGAACAGATACTGGATCACGATAGCGTAGTTTTATTAACCGGAAGTGACTGTATCGCCAACTAATTAATACAAACAGTAATTTTATTGTTTATAACAATGCAATAAATGCATTGTTTCCATTTTTAAGTTAAAACAACAATCAGAAATAAATAAATAGTTTATAAATTTTTATATGTAATTATATTTTTTTAAATGTAATTATACAATTTTTAAATGTAATTTTTTATACTAATAAATAAATAGTTTTATTTAATTCATTAAATATATTTATAGTTTTGGATTAGAAATGGAAAACATTCTTGTTACAAGTTCGGAAGGCTACCATCACAATCACTGCAGATTGTCATCATCAAATGTATCTTCGAAATCATTGAAAAGGTCGTCATGAACTGCTTTCATTTGCCGCCAAATCCATTAACAAGCCACCAGAACCTCGTGCCACTTCCATCCTCATGTATGGTCCAGCTCCTTCAGGAAACATTTCATCTGCTACAACGGTAGGCTTCATGTTAACAGTTATCTACTTATAATTATAGAAAGTGACAAACGTTCCGTCAAATAAATCAAAATTATAGTAGGAATATCTCATCCAGTTCTTTACCTTTGGGTGTGGCTTCCTGTATTGAGGCGACGTTACTTCTTTGAACTTCCATGCTTATTCTTTGAATTAGGAAGGTGCTTTCTCTATCATCACCAGATAATTGTGTGATACCTTTATAAAGATGAGGTCTTCTTTCCCCCATGAACCACTGAATTCGATAGCAATAGCTACGAAAAGCACTTCCCTGTAAGATACTGTATTTTCTCCTTTTTTTTCGTTTCTTTTCGACTGGCGATTTTCCCCGCCTGGATTGAGGAAAGAGGGAGGTTGGAAGAAGCGAACATATCTGAGCAATTGAAGTCCCAAATTAACGGTCTGCCTCTCTTCCAAGGTAACAGAGTCATTCTATCTGATCTTTTACCGTCTGTTCTGCTACACCTAATTGGTTTTCTTATTGCAGGTATGCCAAGAGAGGCGAAGGTAGAGCTTTGAGCCAAACACCTGCTTCGAAGGGAGAAGCGGCAATTAGTCTGGCTTTGTCTTCTAAATTATCTGCAGACTGAAGTAAAAAGGAGAGGTGTGATTTCATACTGGGTTCATTTCATGTGAATTGCTTTGATCTAGTATCGAGTTCGGGTAAACCTGAACCAACGAATAATGACCAAGTTTGAGAACAAACCTCAATCTCAGAATCCCCATGAGAATTAATATCATTTTGGAGAAGTGATTTTAACAGGCATCGGGAGCCATAGAATGACGCCAAGAAGGCGGGAATAGACAAATCTAAGGTGCGACGGATGCCTAATCCTCCAAAATTGACGGGAAGAGAAGCCTGAAGCCATTTGTGATCAGGAAGGAAACAACTGAGGATGGATTCTAATCCAGATTTAATGGTGTTATCTTAACGTTCGATTAGATCTTCTCTCCAAGATGGTGAACAACGGAGAAAATATAATAGCCTTGTTATGGCAAGTGAATCCTTAATAAATAAAATGCTGAGTGTGCAGAGATTGATGAAAGACGTGAAAAATACATCTCAAGTTTGGCTATTTTTCCAATTAGTAAACATCTCCTTGCTTCAGTACAGAGGGCAGCTCCTAGAAGAAAAGCATCTGATGGAGACATTAATTGAACGCCTGGAGCCACTTTGTTGAACATTGTGAGAAGTATGTGTGTTTGTTCTATTGTTGTTTCCAGGAAGCTAATCTCACATTTAGAAAAATTAAGGTGAAGGCCAATTATCATTGCCTTCTTATGGATATCTTTTAATGTATTTAACATAGTATCCGGGTTTCCAGCTATGGTTCTGTCGTCTAAGTACCATATATATACAAGTCAGTATTGATATTATTGACAGTGGGTTGAAGAGTCATTGCAAATAATGCAGGATCTAAAGGGTCCCCCTGTTGTACTTCCCTCTGAGATAAAATAATGTCCTTACCATAAATTAAATAGCTGGCTTGAGCATAACTTTGAACTACGTAAGTGTAGATGGATGGAAAATTATCCTTGACAACTGTGAACATTGCATGCCTATCTATTTCATTGGAAACATTTTTGAAGTCAATCTTTAGGAAGGCTTTAGGCTTCTATAGTCGTATTTGATAGTATTATTATTATTATTATTATTATTATTATTATTATTATTATTATTAGTAGTAGTAGTAGTAGTAGTAGTAGTAGTAGTAGTAGTAGTAGTAGTGGTGGTGGTGGTGGTGTTGTTGTTGTCAACATATTGTATTAACCCCGCTCCAACGGGCGGGTACTTTAGCTACTACTTAGATGTTCTGTTACTTTAGCTCCTTCTTATAGCCAGATTGTTATGTTACCGCCCGTATATCATCTATTTTCTCCAGTTCGAACAATTGATCTTTTGATACATTTGCATCGTCCATATTAAGTTTCTCTTTCAATTTCTGGATTAAACAAGTAAGAACAGCGATTCTATAAACAATCGTGAAGGCTTCGGACCCTTGATAGCATCTCAAACACACAATGATTTTCACAAAGTAGGTTGACAACACTGACAACTGGATGCTTAGAGAGGGGAACTCCCCCAGTAAATTTATATTGTGTCGAATAATGTTAATGCCAAGTTTCGTGCTGCTGCGTCTAACGTAATGGAAACAATTTGGAAATGTAGTAACGTAATGGAAATTAAAAAAGAAAAGATTAGCAAAATTGACAACTAGGATAGTTGGGAACGGGGATATCAATATATATATATATAATTGTATCGAATAATGTTTTATGCGAAGTTTGGTGCAGATATGTCTAACGGAATAGAAGTAATTTGAACAATTGTTTATTTAAATAGTTCCGCAACACTGAGCCGCCACTGTACAAATCAAGAGAGTTCCGACAGCTCTGAGCTAGTGTAGCCAAGAACTTTCCAATGAAACCCCAAGCACCTCTCTACATCTTGTGGTTACTGAGACGTAATTTATAGACACAGATAGGTGGATGGACTGAACAGTATTATAAGGTTCTTTTTAATAGCTTTGCTATAAAGAGATTTAAAATGACTCCCGGCCTGTTTATTGGTTTAAATTTCTTCAATATTTTAATCTTCTTTGTTGAGTGGGTGATCGCTTCGAGGTATTTCATCAGTCTTGATAACATTTCTCATCAGGAAATCTCACCTTTTCGTTTTAAATACTTAACATTAATCGCAAATTCAAGGTTACCATGTATACATCAATTAAATAAAATATACCAATTCATAAAAGTTTCTTTTGGTATTTACTTTCCTGAATATTAGTTATTGCATTAAAGTAAAATCCAAAAAAATCAACATTCCAACTCCCTTTTCTTTCTAATGACTAACTGAACTTGTTTATAGCCTTTAGGCATCTCAGGCTCAGACTGTCTTCTTGATAGGGAGTAATTCAAACTCAGATGCTAGCTGTTTAGGTAGTTAAAAAGTAAGTATAAACACTTGTATATAAAATTACCATTTTTTGCTGTCAGTGTGTTCCAATAGCAGGGAACCCAGTTTGTTGAAAATATAGAAATAAACAAGGATTACAGATATTAATTTGCTTAAATATTTTAGAACGAGTTCATACCGATTTCACACAGAATTTAAAATTATCCTATGCAAGAGGCCGAACTTACATATTGCACAGTCGAAATTTTTATGAATATATTATATTACCTTTTACTATAAAAATTTCAGGAGACTTAAATCTACTTATCTTTTTATTCAAAACTTATTAGAAATTGTGAAGTATAATGCATTAAATATTTAAAAATATTTACCTCTTGAGTAACCAGACCACCAACAGGACCAGCCAATCCATTGATTCCAGCAGCGAAAGCCATATAAGGATCTGTAAGTGCAGATCCAACTAAATGAACAGCATGCGTACTTACAGTTCCACCTTCATGATCACTGAACGATAAAATAGTTAATCACACTCAATATCAAGTACAACTATTAATATTGTAATTAATTAAATTACAATATTAGAAACTATTGTAATTTAAAACACAGTATGGACGGATGTGTAGTTTTTTATTATATTTACTTTGGTTTGCTCAGTTATCTGCAAAATTTAAAATTAGAATCACAAATAATTTCATACTCTCGAAAGATAATTAACATTTCTTTACGACTTAGATATTCTTTAAATACTTCCCTGTTTAACATGAGGATTTAAAGAAAATGTTGACTATGAGCTGCAAGATATGTTAGCTTCGTACGTTAAATGAGGCCTGGTCTTCGCACGTTTTCATTTTGTTGTGAGGAAATTTATGAAGTTTCTGAAAAAACATGCTGTTTTCTACGTGTTTAGATTGCCAGCTTCACAATTCCCTTCCACCTGGAGAACTAAATTCTACTTCTGTTCCTTTTCTTCCATAAATATTTCATACCCTGTCTCTACAATAGCAAACACGACTACCACTGGAAGAAGCATTGATCTAGTAGAACGGGGACTTCTTTTCCTTTTAAATCCGTTATACGATGTGATCACTGTCCGATATGACGCTTGGTATTTGGAATGGATGTAATATAATTACAAAGTGTCATCCTTGTTTCACAACTATTTTTATGAAAATATTAATCTGATACATATTCACAATAATATTCAAGAATCTAACTAATATTAGTCATTTTTTTTTTAAAGCTCGGATTTCGTAGACTTTATAAAGAAATGTGAAGTAGTTTACGCTAATTTTACTTGTCAAAGTCATTCTAGGTCTTATATATACCTTTGAGATAAGCAATATTGATCTACGATTTTAGTTACAGATTTCAACAAATGAAAATGGTTTTGCCTGATGATGTGACAGGTCAACACACTTATTCTCCGAAGAACTTTAAGAGATACAGAGAAATTAACGATTGGAAGCAAAACAGTATCAAGTTGACGTACTACGGTGACTGAATGTTTAGAGACAAATGTTTTAATATATCTGAAGACGGTTCCAGGATACCGGAACTATAATAACAAGTAGGCCGGGAGAGTAGTCAAACTGTAACAACAAGTCAAAATGAGCGATACGAACTGTCCGTAACGGTAAGGAGTTGGCATCCAGTAAATTCTCTCCGTTTCTCTCATGTGCTTCTGAACCCTAAAATACAGACAAATGCGTTACAGAACGAGAGGGATCTGTATGCTAGAAGGTAATACTAGTCTTTCACTTATCCCTTTAGAGAGACGTGATTGAGTCCACATGACAAATAAAGGTCTCCGGCCTAACAGGAAAGAAATGTGTTTAAGTTAAAATTCTTTTCATATGGTCTAAACAGTGCTTGAAATGGAAAAGTGAAGGTATATTTCCGAAACAGTAATGTCAGCTATACCGTTTAACATCGTTTTTTGTCCAAAAGTGCCGGTATAAGAAGAAAAATAAAAAGAAGTACTGGTATATCATACCGGCGTACACCGTCTCATTTCGAGCACCTACAGTAGACCGTTGTAATATACTGTGTCAAGTATTATTCGGTTACTTACAGTATGCTTTATTTCATTTTTATTTTATTTATTTATTGATTTTAAAGAGTTAAGGGTAACATAGTAGAGCAAACATTTTTTCTTTTTTAAAGTCAGAAAACAAACTCGTGATCAAGTATTTCTTTCTTGAAAGCGTGGGAACTACCTAAATTTTTGATGAATGATGTAAGCAATGTCCAGTGCTTGTCCTTATTAGAGCAGGATAAGATATGGGTTGCATTCTTCAGGAAATGAAAAAAAAGCACAGAGATAAGGAAAGAGCAAGAAGACACAGGACAGTAGTGACTCAAAAAATGGTGAACATGAGCCACGATAAGATCCTCGAAGGTAGGATGACTGATCTTCAACTCATAACAGAGAGCCTAGGAATCAGTCTAGAGCGGGTGCATTTTATAGTTCATGAAGGATTAGGGGTGCGAAAAATCATCTCAAACTTTTGTCAGCTGATCACAAAAGAGAAGGGAATACATCTGAAGCACTTGTAGAGCGTCTTACACATAATGCAAGAAATATCAGCAGTGAAATTAGGTCTGTTGATAAAATTTTGTTAGGCTATAGCCCTGAGACCAAAAAGTCACCATTGGAGTAGCGTCATGAAGTGTCACGTCGGTCAAAAATATCTTCACCAGAAATCTGCAGAAAGGATGATGGATCTGATTTTCAAGTGCAGGGAAGGTTCATACGCAGTGAATATCGGTAACAAGACTCAATATTCAATGCAGATCGTTATGTGGTAACTTCAACAAATTGAAGAAAAAATAGGAGTAACCGACCTAAAGAAATTTGCTTCCTTCAGAACAATGTCCATTATCAGAACCTGAATCACATCACATAAATTGTATGAGCTATGAACCTATTGCGCACCCACATAATATGTTACGCACCCACCTAATTCCTCTTTTTCTGTCAATCGTATAAACTCAATTGAACCTAAAAAATACAATGTTTTGGTCAACTTGGGGGGTCAACAGTAATACTATATCTACAGTGAAAGTCTGTTTTACACACTGAGACAAAGGACTTCTATTTTCACGGGATATAATTACTACAGAAACATTATATATCACTCTCTAAAATAAAATACTAGTAACAACATGTTTTAATAGTTAGGCTGAAACTTCATATAGTAGCGTTTCCACATATCGGAATACTGCAAATACAGGGTTCAATGGCGCGTAAAACTAACATTTCTGAAGTCCGAATGTCTTCGTTTTTTCCCCAAGCAATCAAGAACTTTCTTAACAAATAATTTGGCAGATGTTTCAAAGACCATAATCCTTTTTGAGGAGTTACATTTTATAGACACAAATTATGGGAACCTACTTCTCCTGTGCCTAACTGATACTCTATTAAAGGATTTTCTGTCGAGTCTTTCTTAAAAACTTCAATTAAAATGCAGAGTCATTCATGACATAATGTTTAATTTATAAAATATAAGTAATCGGTGAGTGTTTTTTTTTTTATTGACATTTTAGAATATAGCGTTCATTTTCCATTATTTTGTTTCTGTTCCTCTCTAAGAATGAACAAAACTTAAATGAAATTTTATAACCGTTCGATACAACAATTACTTCGACATAACAATATGTTTTTCTGCTTTATACAGAATTGTTATATGGAGATACGACTGCCTAAAATAAGGAAGAGAAATGGTTACTTACATGTTTAGAACATACAGGCTGCACAGAATTTGTACACAGAAATAAAAAGGTAGCAAACTTTTCCCAAAAGTAATAGAAAAAAAAGGAGAGGATTGGTCACTAGGAATGACTATGCCATAGTACTGAGTATGACCGACCTTTCAGTATGTCAATGTTTTCACTAATCTTTTCTTTACTATGTGACGACCGTTCTTCTGCGTGGTCGAAAACGACATTAAACTCCAAAATATTACAAAACTCTCTGAGTAAGAGTTTGCTTATAATTACTATGTAACGTTTTGCTTATGTGAGTATTTTTAATCTTCTTTATTTTATTTTCGTTATACTGTATTTATGAAAACATTTTTGCGAAACGTTACCGCTTTTCTTATGTGTTTGTGATATTTGTGTATACCTGCCTTTGCATCCCATGACGTAAGTACTTTCTTTCTACTTGTTATCTCTAAGTACCATCTTATATAAGATGGTAAAAAA
>JAGDQP010039565.1:0-17679 GCA_022664845.1 Lepisma saccharinum | reverse complement strand
TGATCCTCGTGGTATTGATATCATGTATACAACTGATGTGTCACACGGTATAATCACCATTTTTATGTGTATAGGCGAGTTTATATTCATCAAAAATATAAAACGTAAGAGTTATAAAGTTACATTACTTGAATATGGCAACTATATTTGCTCAATATTTTAAAAAGAAAATTATCATAAAAGCTTTTTGTTGCAAACTTGAACAAGATATAATTGAATGCTAGTAATCGCTTGTACCAAGCAGGAGAGCGTTTGCTTTACACTCGGGAGGTCCTGTGCTGCATACCAGTAGCCAATTATCCTGACTGAGTTTTTTTTTTCTTCAGGATTTCTCCTTAGTCGTGGAAGCCAAATGCTGGGATGGTACTATCAGCTCAGACCCTAGACACTTCTTGCATCCTTTCTCTAATCTATCCCGGCTTGAGCCGTAGATGTATAATGGTCATATGTAAATTCAAACGGGTTTTCAGATTTGCTAGTGATACACAAACCGCAAAACAAATTACAAAAATCAAAGTGATGCAGGCGATTGACGGAAATAATATCCACTTGAATATGACATTTGTTAACATTCTGTCCTGATGCTTTATTCTAGGACTTAAGAAAGCCGGAACGCATTAGAATGTTAGGGAGTGAGTAGGTATAGCAATCCGTTCAACAAAACATTAACTTTTTTTTTTTTTACTTATATACCACATATTATTTATTATTATTATTATTTCCTCTAATTGATACAAGTATCTCTTAGTTAGTACTTTTATATAGGTCTATAAATTTGGTCAACTTTATTGTCAAGGTATATTCTAGGGCTCTGTTACAAATATCTGCATGGGTATACAGTAAAATTCCCAAATATTCTTGGTATATGAGTAGAATAGTCTACGAATGTCCGGGACAGGGAATCTGCCAGGCCAAAGTGGGGTGCTAAGCAAGATTTCTATCGACATTGCACCGCAAAAGAAATAAATAAAATTGGGACGGAATCTCTAGTCCGGGATGAGCATATATGCTGAGGATATTCCTTGGGATATAGTACTATGAACCCTGGGCTCTTTCGGGATGTTCTCAGAATATTTTAACTGTATTCCTAAAAGGTAAATCTTGAACAGGGAATCTGTCATACCCGCTAATAGGGGAGTATCCCCTCCAAGTCGTCGAGCACACCCTAACTTATTTTATTTTTTTTTTTTTACTTAAACACCCTGTAAACCTCTACTTACACCCCGCTAACTTTCATCTACCCTCACCTTTACTGATAATCCTATCAAAATGGTTCCTAGAATATCCTTTTAATATTCTCAGAACCATAGAGCCTACTTGGAATATCCTATTTATTGCCAAACTTTCCGGGACATTCTATGCATATTTGGGATATAACTGGGACATTCATTCCTGGGATACCCTATAGTATACGGGCAGGTATGCACTAAATTATTTTGTGGTATAAATTTCGTAAGAAGGATCGTTTATTATTGTTTTTAATCCAGGAATTTCCAAGCAACTCAATTTAAATTTGTAATAATATTTCAATTTTGTCCGAACAGAACTCCATTGAAACCTCACATATTGCCTGAAAATTGCTCAGTTTTCCGGAAAATTCACCAATTATCCGCAAACGTAGTGCTCAAGTTCATAGATTTTGTACGCTCTCATATCTTATTTTATTATATATAATTCTTATAGTATATCTTTTAATATGTTATAGCCTATTCCATTGTAATTAATTAATCAGGCTCCGTAATCAAAATGTGAATATTTCGAAGCGATGATTGATTATCCTTTATTGTCACCAATTTTCCTCTAGCGAGTAAAAAACACATTTGTTCCAAACCGTTAGACACTTTCAACATTATCTTCCCATAAATATATTATACTTGCATGTGAAAAAAAAATATTTTCTAGCTTGCAGAAAAATAAAAGATTATCTTCGAAGGTCGCTACCTATTTAGTTCTGCAAAACGCTACTAGATGTCTCGAGAGTGCTCTTTTCTAAACGCGTGTATGCACAGTACTATCTGTTTTATATCTGGCTATGACTGCGATTACCGGCGGGCAAAGCAAGGGTTATACATTTTGTTCATTTGCTGACAGTTCGTAGAAAAGCTTCTTGGCGGAAACTTGAATGCAGTGTTGTAGAGTGCATGTCATAAATGATCGTGCTAAATTGTCAAACAGGGAAATTACTACATCTTTTTTAATTTTTAAAAAAATGTATCACTTTTCCTTTTCCAAATTTTATTGTAACATTTATTTAGATTTAAATTGCTACGTTTCATTATAAAAGGGATACTAATTTAGGAAACGACTATATTTATTGGTTAATTTAGCAGTACAATAATTCATTTATATCATATCGACGGCAACCTGACTCCACCAAAACCAAGGATAAACAGAAATTGTAAAAGAGAGAAACACCCAAGCCTCTATTGAAGTCACCCTCCCGTCAATCACCACGTAGAAGTATGGAAATACTTGGAAAGTATTATTCAATATACTCTCAGTATGTCCGAGCTGTTTACTATCCAGCACTTTATCAATACATTCTATTTAGACATTAAAAAAAAAAACGTTAACAGATTAAATATCTGTTTTTGCATTTTTTACGGAAAATGTGACAATTTTCGGTAATTTTTTTAAGTCACTCATTTCAAGATACTGATTCAAATGTAAGATTATTACATCTTACATTAAATACGGAATTATTTAATGCATAGTTTTTTCGGTAAATAATTCTGATTATTATTTTTTTCGGTAAATGATCGGTACACGCCTGGTATGTAGTACGAGATTATTAGAAAAATTGTATTTTTTCATCTATCTCTTTTAATGAAATGTGTCTATCAGGACATTATTTTTGTCCTTAATCGACTGCGTTTACGATTATTTTTTAGGCAACTAGTTATAATATATATAAAATAATTATCATATAGACACAACCAAAAATTCAATTGCAGTTTCAAAATCAACTCAGTTCGTTTCTTTCTGTGCGCGTCCTCTAATTATATCAGACAATGCAACAAATGCTTACGTCTTCTGAATGGAGACACTATTTCAAAACACTAACACGCATTACAAGTATAACAACATGGCCGACCAACTAAGCATAATGGAAAAGGTTACACGTATAGTCAGTGTTGCCAACAGCTGAACGCGAGGGCTATAAAGTTTCGACGAGTGGATACGTTCATTGGGAACAATTATAAGGGCGACTTTTCACGTAGGGGCTACACGCTAGCCACGTGCGTTGCTCACGATTTGACTGAGCAGCCAATAGACCACAAAAGTCTTCTGTCAGATCCGGTTGGTTGTCATGGTAACCCGCCATGTTCAAGTCTAAACAACAGTGGTTGGTTTATGTAGTTTCTTCGATAATAATAATTCATCATGGGTATGTGCTTCGTACCAGATTGCAAACGTTACAATGAGAGAGAGACATGTTGCTTTAAAAGGATGAAAACCAGAAAAAGAAAAAAAAATCAGCCATTACTTCCACAAGTTACTGTCTACGTTCCTACCATCTAACTTACTTGACTGTTCACTGTTGTTTAGACTTGACCCCCGCCGCTGCTATGGCAACCAACCGGATATGGCGCCAAGCCTTTAGTCCTCCATTGAAACTCGTGATAAAATATTTGTACTTACTACTAATAAAAATCGCAAACACAGCACGCGGCTATGGCGTACATGAAAAGCCGACCTAATTTTATAAGTAGATATGAAATTTTATAGCAGTAAAGCAATAGCCAATAAAAAGTTGTTTATCTATTTACATAAAAATGTAGTAGATTTAACACCGTCTGACGACAGCACCCATACTACGCTACTTCATATTAGCATAAAACGGAATTATGTTTTGAGGAATGATGGATTAACTTTTAACGACATACCGCCTCAGTATTGCCCGGTGTATCTAAAATACTCGATGGAATTGATGTACATTGCAGGTTTTAAGTTTTATTATCACTGTGGTGGCCAGTGGGAACGTGTTCAGTTCATAACCAGAAGGTTCTCGGGTACTCACGGCGGCCATTTTTACTGAGGTTTATTCTGAGTCAAACGAACTTGAATCAAGGCCAAGGCCGCTTTTTCTGTCTACTTCTGAGAATGTAAAGCTAAAAATGGGCTAGCCTGATTTTTTTTTTAATACAGCAATTATGATTATTGGTGTTCTAACCAGAGGCAGGCTTATAAATCGATCTTCACTCATTCACCGGGAACACTAAATAATGTAAAGTCCACAAAAATATTTTTTTTTTTTCAAATATTGTTAAATTTGAGTGTGCTCACATGGTGTATGAAATACAATCATGTCATATTTGTAGGCCTATATGCTTTTCTGGGCTGAACCGACAATGCGTTCTAAGACCGTCGCATCTGAAGGATGACATCCCTTGCCGATCACTTTTGAGGTAAATACACAGCGGCTATGTCCTTAGGTGAAGAACCAACCCAGCGAAACTGAGGAAAGCTTCGGTCAGAATGAGCAGCGGAACTTAAATCCATTAAATATTTGTCTCAGACACGCCCCAAAATGAATTGACGTTAGAACTACGTTCTTATTACAGTGTATTGAGATACGGCGAAGTCATAAAAATATAGTTTGATCGATCTGAAGAAAACACTAACTGCCTCATAATTTCCAAGTTACGAAATATAATTATGAAGTCTACGTGATGCACGATACGAGAACATTTTGAAAAAGCATCTATGGTTCAGCCCGTGATAGTGTAGAGAAAAAGAATCGCCCAAGTTCAAGGCACCATCTCGGTATTAGCCTGGTGTGATTGAAGAAAAAAGTATCGGGATGGTCAGCCGTTGATTTCGAATATACTCACTCACACGCGACACGAGCTCCAGACACCAGTATTGCATACAAATATAAACAACATCAATTAACACTATTATCCTAGCCAAGAGGATCCGTGTTCGACTCTCCCGAGACTCCACTTCACCTAGCGAAGATATTTTCTCGTCTTGGAGATGAATTATTAAGTTCCTTTTAGACGAATGCTGCGGATATATTTCACGTTATTTATATTCGTGCAGTAATGTGATTAATTGTAAAAACAAAAACAACTCTAAAAAATGCAAACGCCACTGACAGATTATTTGAGAGAACAAAAAAAAAACTTTACTGTGGATTGACTGCGATGTATGGTTATGGTAAACTTACAAGTGAGGAGATAAAACAAGCACTCATGGTTTCTCCGAGGATCACACATGTGATAATAATTGCTTATCTATTATTCCATTCCGTTTCCGTGCGTTTACTTGTCAAAGAACGAACTCCGCCAGACGGCATGGGCAGGGAATGGAATGGGAATGCAATATTCCATTCAGCTGTTCACGTGTTGGCGCGCCAATGACATGAAACTTTGCAACTGGATTGCGATCCAATCATACATCTTGCTTGTGGTCCGATGAGCTTTACGTAAGGGGCTCGTGAAAACGTAAAACATATGATGAGAATTGTCAATTTCAACAAATAAGCAAAAAAAATATTTTTCATTTTGTGTACTGCGAATTTAAAGTATAAGTATTTCATAAACTTTATACTTATATTGAGTAACACCGAAAAAATTGCAGATAAAATAAAAATAATTCGCCACGGGAACAATTTATGATATGTGATTCTCGCGAGTTCAGCCGACGGTGCGGCCGATTATTCCCGATCCCCAGTGATGTCTGCTTCAGTGGAATATAAGTCGAAGGCTTTAACAGTCACTTTGCAGTTGAAGAGTGGTATTAGTTAAAGAGGTTGTGTTGCATATATTGTTTGTGTGTTGTAACGTGTTTATTCCGTAATGCTGGGAACAGATTTTAGTAAAGTGCTGAGTGATGATTTTAGTTCGACAATGGATACTAACAGGTAGGTTAACAGTGCTAATGAAATAAGAAGCTTGCATTGCAAGTTTTCGTAATGTCGTGTGGAACGTGCTTATTCCTGTGTATAACGATCATATGCTTGATGGTGAAACACGAAATTAGGACACCTTGCAAGAAGCTACAGCAAGAGAAATGGAAAGCTTTTATTTTAATGACTACGATTACAGTTAAATACATAAAATATTGAAGAAATCCGTATCGTTATAATGTGTATAGGAGCAGTGTGTTGGTGGAATTTCCTACAATTAGGGAATTAAAAATATTAACAACAACATGGCTTGGGAGGAGAGAAAATATTTTAGAAAGTCCAAACATTACATTGAAATTACGGTATTATATACAAACTTTCGTATATTTGTGATACAGTTAATAATTTTATAAATTTCTGTTGAGTATTTTGTGTTACGAGACGCACGCTCGCGATAATCGATAACTACTTTCGACTACTGCATGCAATCAATTCCAGACATTCGTTGTTTACCTGTGTGCATTTAGTACAGTAAATAAATGTATATGGGGCAAGTACGGTTTTTAGCTTCTTTTTATCAATAACACGGTGAATGTCTTGAAAGATGCATCCGTTTGGCGAGATTGAGTTACAGCTGGTACAGTGCAGGTTCTTTACGTAACATGTAAAAGTTGGTTTTCTGATTAAATTAAGTACCAGAAATTTCTCCATTCTTGTTGTGTGTGCAATATCCTCAAACTCAGGAATAAGCTACGTTCTATGCTAATGTTTAAAATAAAGGGGAAATGATTAGTGAATTTTAGAATAATATATTTTAGATTAATTTGTTATAGTTTGTCAAGTATTTTAGAAATGTTATTTGATGGTCAGTTTTCAAAGAAATGTGCCAACAATGGTTATTTTTCTGTCAGATCAACAACTGTGGAGATATTTATCAAATGAGAGTTGTGGAACTATATGATGTTGAAATTAGTAACTGCATTTATAGCAGTTCCCATGTAGCTGACCAGAATTATATTTTATTGTAGAATTAGAGTAGGTTACAAGAAATTCGGTACGAATGTGAATTTAATTTAGTTTATGATAATGTAATTAACCTTGCACTTTTGTATTTACGTGTGACTGCCCGGTTGGTCAAGACATCAACACGCTCGCTTTCTGTGGGCGTGGCCATGGATTAGAGTTCCGCGAGGGTTCCATTGAACTGGGTGGTTCGGAGCCCACTGTATGAAAAAGCTGTATGTCGCGTCCTTTTTGAGCCACTATTGTTTGTGATAAATACAAATCTTGTATTGACCCTAGTTGATGGGGATTCCACCATTCTATACCTATGATAATGGCGATTGGCCTTTATTAAAAATTGAGAATGGGATAATGTTTATACTAAAAGATGCTTGAATTTACAGGATGTAATATCCCCGGGGAGTAATGTTTACGTTTTTATGTACTGTAATAATTTTCCACATGTAATACAAAATTTCTCAGTTTATCGATTTTAAGTTTTGTGGTAACTAGACCTACATGTGACTGTTTTACCAAAGCATTGGACAATATTTCGTATTTTTAAAAATTGTCATTGGATCTAAAAAAAAGGGGGGGAGGGATCAAAATAGTATAGTTCTGGGTCAAAAGCGCAAGGTCCCAAATATACCTGTTTACATAATGCCGATTATGCCGGACTTTCAGATCTCTCTCTCATCTCCAGAATATCTTAATATTATTTTTCTCATTCATCCAGGCTCTTTAAGACTGGCTTATGTTTCTTTCCGCAGTTGTTCAGACTTTCCTATTAGAAATTGTTGGCATAATTCCTTGAAATTAATTTGAAAATTTATTTTGAAAATTTATTACGATAGAATCATTAAGTTTTATTTCCTTGTATAGCGGCTCGGGGAAACCAACTGGTGTGTGACGGGATCTGGAAAATTAATGTTTGAAAAGATTTCTTTCTCTCTCAAACTATTGTCTGCAGACTATCTGAAGAATAGTTTGGTTTTTTTTTAACCAAAAATTTTAAATCTTGGACATGATTGCATCCTCCCCCAAATTTTCTGCTGGCTCCTACCATTTCGTTTTCCCGAGCCGCTCCATTTTGCATTTGTTCAATAGCATCCATCTCCCGCATGTTTTCATAGTCTGTGAACTTTCTCCCTTTCAGAATTATTTTATTGATTTGATACTTTCTTTAGTTTGAAAAAAAAAAAAAAGAGGAAATTTTCAGAAAAAGGCATTTCTCATAATACACCCCCAACGCATTTTGAAGTCCCACTTACTCCCATGTATTTAATTATGTAAAACCCTTTATAACTTCGTGAATTATTTGAACTTTTCTATCATTGCTTAGTAATTGTTACGAGTACAAACTTTTTTTTTTCGTAAAAAAAAATATTTCCTGCACCCTTCAATTACTTTTGAAGTATGGAGTTACCTAATACAAATTGAACGGTATAGATGATAAGCAATTCCAAAAAGTGCTGTATCACACAGTTATTAAGTTTTTTTTTTAATCTTTATTTGGTATGGGCCATTTTAGTAATTTTGACGTCTGTTCTTCACGATTATACGCGTGCAGTGCTTGTTGAAGTCCGCGAAAATTCATGCTTTAGGAGGGATTCGAACCCGCGACCTTCGAGACACAGGCCAGGCCTAACTGGTCAAACAACACAACTAATTCGGTTTATAGTTGGAAAGCCGGAGACCAAGGCCTTAGTTAGCACGTATTGTAATTGTCTAATAGTATTTTTTATATAGACGTTTATTTGTGTAGGGGTTTTTAACCCATGCGAGTGTTATGCTTTTTTAATAATAATAATAATAATAATCCACGAACGCCAATGTGCTTGGCGGGTTTCGAACTTGCAGCCTAGCCCTCTAGTCCGTACGATCATTGAGGTTGGCAGATGCATTTCGATCCGCATATTATGAGCATAAAGTTTGCACAGGCGGATTTATTGTCCCCCCCCCCCGTTATTTCCGAATGACTTTCAATATTTCCTTTCAAACGATAGCCTTTAAAGTGAATGGCCACCCCCCTCCCCAGGGCTTCTCTCTCCTAAATCCGCCCATGAAAGTGGTTTTGGTTATGCAAAATTATTTTTTTCATGCAAGTTGGATGGATGGGCGGTGTTTGTGTCAAACCAGAGTAGAATTTGTAAATATTAAATAATGAGTTTGAGTGCGTTAGTTCGTGTGCTCTACAACTAGAGTTCTAAATAAATCTGTTTTAAGGATAGACTAAATTTGCAAGTTATTTAACGATACCTAGATACAGCGCAAGTTCAGCCATTCTACGTTATGTTGATCAATAACAAAGGAACGGGTTTGGGCAGGAATCGACCCTGGCCATCCCCACATTTGCCTGGTGTGTGTCAGGGAAACTAGGAAATACCTGTCAGGATGGCCTACAGTGGAAATCGTACTAAAAGACAAGCTCTCTACTTCATCATTAAAGATTTTTTTTTCTTGTAAACAGAAGGGTTGTATAAAATACAGGTTCAGATAACGTGAGAACAAGCTCAGGATTAATAAAATGTGGCCTTGTACTTTGTAGCCTATTATGCGTCTTTCTATATTCTCAAAGTTTTTCATGTTGCTATGGGCATGCGACGTTGTCATGCATGTAGTGTGAGAATCCAGATCAGCAGCTTACTTGTGTAAAACCACAGGTAAAACTCATTAGCTGTTCAGGTGTTGAGAAACCTAAGCGTCATGGCAATATGCAGCGAATAGTTTCATTAATATTGTAGCCGGATGTTCACATAATAATAATAATAAATTAGTAGTACAGGATTTGAAAATGAATTAATGCTATTCCCAGCAATCTGTATTCAGCAGATTTTATGAATACATATTTTCAAAAATGAATGATATACACGTGTTAGTATTGTTTACTCAAGACTGTTTTTAGAGATATCCCTAGTTGTTCTGCCTCATACTGACAGGTTTTTCAGAATTGTCCTAAAGTTTCCTCAGGTGAGTGCCCGCTTAGGGTCCCTTGTGTTACCTTTGTCCCGGAAGAATGCTTGTCGGGGGGTGCTGTCTCCTTGCTCTTGTCTGTATGGATCAATGTTGCAGTAATAGTATTAGTTTATTTCCTCTTCTCACTACATGTAAATGTGATGTGGTTACTTTTATGAATAAGGTTTTTCTTTTCCTGCATAGAAAAACATTTACCGGTATATAACTGCAGGATTTGACCAAGGTTTTTTTTTCTGCTCAAGGTAGGAAAGAGCTTAGGATCAATTGAGCAGCTTGTTTAATGCTCCTTACGTAAATTAGTGGCCGTAGCTAAGTTGGTAAAGTACTAGCTTAGCAATCGGAGGGTCCTGGGAACGGTTTCAACCTATCCAATGTTTTCCCCTAGTCACACCAGGCAAATGGGGGAATGTTACCTACAAAGCAGGCCCTGACAGACACCTTTCAATATCGTTTCCCCCGCCCTATCTCTGACGCCTAAAGACCATAAGTGAAATTATTCTTAGGGAAGGAATGACAGTTTTAGATTACTGTATTAGGATTTCTCAGTTTTTAAAATTACGTTTCTTAATGGAATTATAAAAACGCGTAATTTTTTTAAGGCAAAGCTGCTAAATTGTGAGGAATCATAGTCAGTTGTTGGAGAATTCTTAAGATTTTCAAAGCGATGCATCCCTCGTGGTCCAGTCGGTGGAAGTTACTTTGGACTTCGGCCCGTCACGATTCGCCTCTTGCTGTTCAAAATCCAAACCCATGCCTCTACCGGAACTCGAACCCGACACCTACCGCTCGGCCGGCTCCAGTCGGTAGAGTTGTGGGCTTCTGCAGTGGGGAGGCACGTGTGTTCGGGTAATTCTGACTTTAGTTTTTCTCAGTTTCACTAGGTGAACACCGGTATGGTAGTTCCCTAAGACAGCGCTACTTTTCTCATCCTTTATACGTTACGGGCGTAACCGAAGTTACCAGTATGTCTCATCAAAGTAAGTATAGTTTAAAATGCACTGTTATGGAATTGTTTACGTACCGCTTAAGGTAATTTTGTTTTTATTTGTTTGATCTGAAAATGTTTGTGTTGAAGAATTGTTTTAAGTTGTTGTTAATAATTTGTTTCTTTTTGTTTTTTTGCAGAAATTGCTCAAGGCGGATACGACATGGTGAAGAAGAACAGGAATATTCCAAGCATAGCATATTACACGCAATGGGACGTTTTGTGAAGTCTGTGAATGATATGGACGAGACGATTTTGGTGCCCTGTCGTTTGATGGACATGAAACTAGGTGATGATAAAGATAACGCCCCGAAGGACCCTCGGACCAAACGTATGCTGAAGGACATGACGAGTATTGATTTGTTCAGCCTGTATACGATGGTCAACACGGTGAAGAATGAGTTGCTTTGGGGCAAGTCTTCAGGTGCTTTGGAAGAATCTGCTGCTACTACTACTACAACACCTTCTGTGCCTACGTCCACTTCTCCCCCAGTGAAGGGCCATGTAAGGCGATCTTCGACTGTTTCCATGACTTCCACGCATTCCACTGTCTCCTGCAGTGATACAGAATCTGACGCCGGTAATGAAAATGACTCTGGTGTTGAAGGTGAGGAAGATGCAGCGCAACAAGTCACTGATAATTTCCGCCAGCATTTGCATGGACTTTACGTGTGTTTGCATCAGATGACCGAAGCTGCCAACTATATCACGACGCGTTACCAAAATGATATTGGTGGTGCCGTGTGAGGATTTGAGCAGACTAGATAAATTATAAAAAAAGAAAAATGTTGTGGTATTTGTTATTGTGATATGACTGCGAGACCGTCTCATTTGTGATTCGAGCACAGGTGAAGGCAGCCAGTAAAATTGAGTCGGCGAGTTTTTTTTTTTTTTTTTGAGTGTGAATGCGCGCGTTTTTGAGTGTCTGTGCGAGTTAATGTATGCACGTTAGAGAGAAAATAAAAGTGGTTACATGTACGTAACCAAAATGATTATACGACCAGTATGCCTTCTCCTCATTGTACGGGAATTTGCATATGCAATATAGGAGCCTTGAAAGGGTATGAAATGTGATACCGGTACCTGTACTCACAATCATGAAGACACTGTACATGCAAAATTTCTCAAATTGAGCGAAGTATCATACCGTCTGATAATTGCTTGTAATAATAGTATTATTATGGCTTTCACGAACAACAATTCCAAAGAAAGTTCTATGCAGTAAAGTTGGTTAGGGCGATTAAAAAAAAGTTCTCATTCTTCGAGAAAAAGCAAGTTTCTTATTTAAAATAAAATAAAAAATGTAATCGAATGGTGCTGGTTTTGTTGTATTCACGTAGCCACAAAGTTTTTTTTTTTTTTCATGATTATTTAACAGTTGAGAAAAAAGTTTCGTTATTGAATTCCTTGCATCATTACAATGCCTTGAATCTCGTAGCTGGCTAATTGTTAAAAAAAAAAAGTCAGTGAAAAATAACTGATGTTAAAAACTATGATGGTATCGGCATTCTTGTCTTACTTGTAAAAAGGGTACTAGGACCAATTTCCTTTTTTTTTTTTTTCTAATTGTATTCAACAGAAAAGTATCGAGGAGTGGCGCGTTCCATTTGTTATGTGTTTGTATATATTTTTTTGTGTAGTTGCATTCATAATGATTTGTACATGGGCTACACACCTTTTACAAAGATTTATTTGTGTAATAAATATGATGAAAATATTTAATATTGAAAAAATAGACTTGTTGAATTTTATCTTTTTTGTTGTTTTGTTCAGAAGCCTCCTAGTTATTAGAGGATTTTTTTTTTTTTTGTACTGGACATGTCTGTTGTGTACTAAGTTTTTCCCCACTTTTATTATTATTAAATTATGGAAGGTGTTTGAACTTCAGAAATCAGGGTAGGTATTATTGAACTCTGTAATATAAAATAATAAATGTTTTCGAGGGCTTTATAAAAAAAAAAGGAAACTAAAAATGAGCCCTCCAATTCACTTATTACTTCGTATCATGGAGTTCCATTACTATCCTGCCTAATTTCTCAATTCTAATGTTGTCCTTCAATTATTGTCAAAAATTAAATTAAAATGGGGATGAAATGTGAGACTCTTCTGTAGTATCACCAGCCTAAGTCCAAAAATTCCCTTGGCGTGCACAGCGGACTAGGAAAGGTATGAAGAACATCGCCCACGTCCATTTCATGTATCATCGTTAAATGTGCCTGGTTGGACTGGGGAGAAACCTCAAGAGAAGCCTCAGTGCAGACAGGTACTGAAGAGGCAGTCTGCCTGCTATCCTGACAGATTTTTGTTTCACCAGCCGAATGCCGTGATGAGACTTCAACTTAGGACCTAGCCTTTGCCTTTCTCATTCTTGCTCTGGAAGATATCTCGCCGAGGAGCGTGATCCTGCCATAGCTACCTGTCTAGCTCTTAGATTTTATATTTTTTTTAATTTTTTAATCGCTCTAAGTGAATCTTCCCTCTCACCAGTCTCCAAAATCCTCCTTTGCTTCTAGACTATGGTCACCGACGTTCCCTGAGAAAGATTACTTGTTGCCTGTTTCAATACATGGAGTGTAGGAAAGAATGTTGGCGACAATAATTTTTTCCCCTCCCAGAACGTTGCAATGTTGTAGGTCCACTGTTAAAAGAAAGTAAATTGTCTGGAGAACTAGTTCTGAGCGATTGTCTTCTGTTGGTTCATATATTTGGATATTTCATTATTTGTTCCCAACACCGTTTAATTATTGTTGTATATAATTCATGATGTTCGTCGGACATTCATATTGTCATTGTAAGTAGTAAAACTTCGCATTATGTGAACTTTTCCTTTCCGAGGTACTTAAAACTAGTTATGTAGGACACACACTCATGTTCTGTTCCCACTAATTGACAAATTTCACATTTTAAAGAGTTTTCTCTCTCTCTCTCTCTCTCTCAAAAGTGCGTTCCTTCCTAGTCGGTTTTCAAAAAGAAGGCATTTTCAGCGAATCATGATTCAGCTCTTTAGGCAGCCAGCCAACCAACCACAGAAGCGGGAGGGGGAAATTATATATTTTACCTCTTTATTTAAACACAAGCATTGATTTTTATCTGGGGGCAATGCATTTTTTTGGAAAGTGTTTTTTTTTTTTCTAGCCCCTCCCTTGCTACGTCCTTGAAAGAAATTGCTGTAATTGTGAACCTGTCATATCTGAGCCTAAAAAAAAATTCAAAACTGTTCCGAAAAATGACGTATTAAAGGTCTCGATACATGCCAATTAAATAGCCTTGAAAACGAACTGTCTATAGGTTTAACTTATTTTGTCCTAGTTGGGCAAAATTGCAAAAACAATATCATACAAATGGCGGGTTGGTACCTTAATGTAAGGCTAGAGGCATTACATTAAATTTTCTTAGTGACAAAGAAATAGCAGTAAGCAAAAGGATACAATGTATAACGTGCAAATGTGAGTGAAACTTTGAAATTCTACATTTAGTAAGTAAAGCAAAATGGCTATTGTAGATAGCGCTTCAAGGAATTGATCCCACGCAGCCCTCGACATTTTAAGGACTCCATATTTCATTTATATGATCTGGGGAAAGTATTTTTTTCGGAAGATGGGTGGTTTGTATTCATTTTCTGGTGCATTGCGGATTGCGTGTCATGCCAGCAGCTTTTTATGGATTCACTACAGATGAATACATTTTTCATTTTTCTGCCTCTAGAATCGATCTTTTAAAGATGCTATAATTATTTATTCACTATGCGTTCGATTTTTGATTTGCACTGAAAATTCAGGGCATTTTCTTCAGTAGCTTTTTATTTAAGGTTGAATGAGTTGTGGGGGGGAAAGATAAGTCAAATTTAGTTTCGCCAGAGAACCAGCATCTATCTTTCTGTTGAGGCAGCGATTTCAGTCTTTGTCGACGAGTATAAAACACTCGCTGCTGTGTGATTTAGGGGTTCCTGGTTAGACACAAATCATTCAAAGTCCACTTTTAGACTAGGTTACGATTTTGAGAGGTCTCCATCCCATAGGGAGGGCAATGACAAGCCAGCATCGGTTTACCTTGCGCAGGAACTTTCGGATGCAACACCAATAAATATTAGTGTTCGATTTGTGCTATTTCCAGAGAGGGGGAAGAATAAGTGATATATGTATTTTGGTGTCGTCTATATCCCAGGTTAGATGTATATTTCTGTAAAAAGTACCAAAGGAAATTATTGTTGAGAGGGGGATAATTCCAACAATCCCCCGCTACAAATCGAACACTGATAATAGTCACTTGTGATTTATGACTACTTAGCACGTAGTCTTCTAATGGCAAGATCTTTTGTAATGTATGATCTGAATAACGCTTGGGTTGAGTACGGGTGCACTGACAAGCGATGTTACTAATTCGACCTCACCACCGTAACTGGAGTTCCAGTTCTGTACATCTGAGCGCTAAAGGAAGACAGCTATGTCCATTCTATTAGCTTCTAAAGTGAAATGTTTTTGTCTGAGGCGAGGTGGATTTATAGGACTACTCGGTTAAAACAAAAGCACCAGACAGAATTGGGCTGTTTGGCTTACAAGTGATGTAAGGCCATAATAACAATTTTACAGGAGAGTAAGTTCAAAGTTGAAACTGCTCTGCCATTCCATGTAGTGAAATAACTTTCAACGCATTCTGTGACCAAACTACAGAACTGGTACCCACACCGCTGGGTGATTTTATAGGTCGAGTAGTTTTGGACAATATTGTTAGTCCATTTTTGGACTTGCACCACTTGTCAGCCAAACCGCCTATATGTAACTTCATGACGAAGATAAGTTAAATGTGTATATAAAACTACTTAAAAAAAAACAGATCAGTCTTCTTCTGTAGTCTTTTTTTTTTTCCTGTGTGTGTAATAATGCAATATCTTGTTTCGATATACGGAGCGGACACATTGGTAACTTAGGGCCAGTTCTACAATCGACCGCTAAACTTCTAGTCAGCGCTAAGTTGAGACCAACTCTCATTTTGCGTACTCTCATTGGTCAAAAAATCAAACTTAGCGCTGGCTAGGAGTTTAGCGGTCGATTATAGAATTGACCCTTAGATCCATTTAAACTGTAAATCCGGTCCTTCCGATGGAAGGAAGACAAGTCACCGACGATTCACTTTACCCACGAATCTTGCAAACCACCACCAAACATCAAAAGTTCAGTCGTATGGGTTGTGCCAAGCCAGCGCCTCGAAGGTTTCTGGTTCGCATCCCGGCTGAGGCATGTATGTTTGTGGATTTTAGGTACTTAACAACTAATAGATTCGAGATGTTTTTTAGACATGCATAAACAACATTATTTTTTAGTGTACGAATTGTTTAAGAAAAGTATGTCTTTAAACATTTTTATAGAGTTATTTCCGTGTTCGGATACTAGTTCTCAAGCTAATGTGTTATGACTCAAATCCTAAAACGTTCTGCAACCAGTGAAACGAGACATCGTTGCAGGCTAGTATTTATTGTAGGATAAAGAACTCCATATTAAAATATATACATATAAATAAATATATGAAAGTAACAATGGAATATTGTATTGTTACCCGACTTAAATCTCTGTGCAAAATTACATCATTGCTTGACTTCGGGAAATGAGTTGACGCTGCAAGATTTGAGGAGACGACACACCATTGTGAACTAAAGAAAAGAATGTAAAGGTATGAACATTGAGAAGAAAATGAATTTCTCTCACACACACACGTACAAGATATAATTGATTCTTCTAGACAGTGTTCGATTTATTATTAATTAGGAAGGGAGATCTAATAAATTAGTAGTTGTTGGTACGTTTCAACCTACACCTGTTTGTTTGGGTAGAAATACCAAGATTTTATTCCTGATTGGGATGATATTCCGAATCAGCAACTGCGGATGAATTGATGAGGCACCAGCAAATCAGACACTGTTTCTAGAAATTGTCGCTAACCTTGAAATAGTGTCAATAATTTCCTTTGAAATTGACACCAATATATACGTGCTTCAAAAATGTAATTGTAAAAAATTTGTGATTGCTAACATCCAGATACGACAGAAATACAATACTTATGGAGGAAACAGAGCCTCACTGTCTTGCAGTCAAGTATCTAGTAGGTAATCCGGCCTGACCCAAAGATACCTAAATACCTTAAATAAAATTCAAAATTATAAACTAAATGAAATTGTTCCTTATTCGGAACACCAGGTGTAAACGTAAAAGAACCACATCAATTTTTATTCTTGCTTCAATTGATTCATTTTCAGGTTCATGATTGTGAGTTCCTCCAAACGCAGACTCAAACTACCGTTTCGTCTATGAGGACAACGCTTGCTCTTCATCTTCTGGTATTTCCAGTGTATCTTTTTCCACGTTTATAAACTATAATTGATCCGATTTAACTAATTGTCGTAACAAAATAATTTTCCACCTCGCTTACTACTCAGAAATGACAGACATTTTAGAACAAACTTGAGTTGGGACACTCCGAAACGACACTCACAGGAAATAAGGATAGGAAATAGTAAATTATATTGACACCTGATGGGCTAGCAAAATTTCAATTAAAAATTGACGCAGCGCTGTACTAAATAAACCTAGCCGTGTGATTGGCTCTCACACCTAATTCTTTCATCTGATTGGCTAGTCATTTTAACAAATCCTTCGTAATCACTATTAGATAATTCACGGAGGTACAAGTGTCAAAATTAAAGCTCTATCTTATATGTAATATTGATCATTAAATTCCTGTAAACAAGGACTCCATTTGACATATGTTATTTATTCCAACTTAATGAAAAATCACTGTCACAGGAAGGAAAATCCAGATTATGTTATAAGTTGAAATGGGAATTCCCGTTTCACCTTAACATCAGAAT
>JAGDQP010039564.1:0-17680 GCA_022664845.1 Lepisma saccharinum | reverse complement strand
CTAAAAGAGATAGAGGTTTCCTGTTTGCACCACCGGAAAGAGGATGTTTAAATGAGTAAGGGTAGGTGAAGATAATCGCCCAGCTCCTATCCTGTCAGGTAGAAGATCTTTTTCTTTATTAGTATACAATCCATTATTGCGGTGTAAAGATGGATGTGACTCGCGAGTATTTTCGTGCTCTGATTTTTTATGATTATAAGTGCGGTCCTCTATCTCCCTGTAAGTCACTGGCGGATCTTTATTCTCAATAGCTTCCACGCGCAACACATTTTCTTCAGTCACTACAATTGCCGGGCACCCTGTGTGCTCCTCATCTTTAAGGGTGGTTCTTCCCGTTCGAAACTCGGTAAACTTGTACACTGTGGTACGTGAAGGAGTAGAGTCTGGAAATTCTCCCTGTAACCTTTCCAGGAAGTGTTGTTGACTTAGACCGCATTTACAGCCATAAAATAATCAGGGCACGAAAATGCTCGCGAGTCACATCCATCTTTACACAAAGGACTGCACAATAATAAAGAAAAAAATCTTCTAACTGACAGGATAGGAGCTGCGAGATGTCTCCACCTACCCTTACTCATTTAAACATCCTCTTTCCGGTGGTACACACAGGAAACCACTATCTCTCTTAGTTACGTAGACTCCGGGAAATTAATATGCTTCTTTGCATTACCCACGTTCCTCTCTATTAAGATGTATGTTGTGGTAGAATGCAACGTTTTGCATGGAAATGTCTCAGACCACAGTTTTTGTGATGAACAATTTATATTCTAAACATGTTTTGTACCGTTCGGAGCGTCGGAGATCAAGGATGTCCCTTGTTTGTTGTTTTCTTTGAGGAGAGATGCTTTTTTTTCCGCTATGTATATAACGTCACTGATGCGAATTTTGTCCTAAATAGATTTTAAATTTACGTATCTGCTACTAGTGCTGTAAAGATTATTCTTGGTCTAGAAAGGCTACAGGTCGTACTCAACTTGCTTTAGAGCAACTTGTCAACACATCAGTGTTCTTGTATAATCCATCAGAACAATATTTACAATGCATCTCGGTTGGCAGCTTGCCGGAAACATGCCGATACGCGGAATTTCGCGCTGGGAATCATGGGAACGTTGAGAACTGAATATCCCCTATATATTTCCTCCTTCAGTAACAAATATACACACTGCGAAGCATGGGCGGATTTAGGTAGGAGAGACTCTGGGGGAACAATAACTTTAAGGGTGGAAGCTATTCCGGGGGTCATTATAGTCATTCTGAAAAAAGAGGGGGGGAAAACCCCCCCCCCCCCATAAAGCCGCCTATACAGCGAAGCACAATAAATTCACATTCGTTAAACATAAAATTTGATATAATGAGTCTCACTGAAAGGAGAATAAGTCTTGAAAAGGCTACTCATTTCTAAGTTATTCAGAGGACTGGTAAAGGAACCGAACATGTATTTTAATTAACGTCCTGAACTCACTTGGGTCAGTGGTAATGATTGCGGGCTTCACAATTACCTTGGGGATGGAAACAGGTTTTAGTTCTGCTCCCGGCCATACTGTCTAAGGTTTTGTAGAGTTTCCCTTAGTTTCACTTCGCTAATGATAGTTTGGTACATAAATAAAAGATGTGATAGCCGCTACCTTCGCTTTTTATATCTTCGGTAGAGTGCTTGCTGAGGGACAATACTCCTAAGACTTGTTACATGGGTTTAGGCCACAGGTGAATGAAAAAAGGTTTTTATTTCTGAAGTTTCTTCCAATATTAATTGCGGCATGGAAAATAAATTTGAGCGAAGTTTTCTAATATACGTATTTATTTTTATATAGAGTATACTAAATCTGTACTTGTGTATTTAAATAGGTAAGTAAACACGAGCGCAAATAATAACGTGGAGTTAGAAATGTAATCGAAAAAAAATAATCTTTATTAATAGGTCAGCAACCATACCAATATTTCCTTCGACTGGGTAAGATGTATGTCTATATAATTATACTCGTATAGTTAATAAGCGCATAGGCTAGTGGATAATTACAAGGTGACTGTTGTATCTCTCAGCGCTTGCTCTCCCTTTGTGCACCTACGAGAGAATCTATGATGCGAGCTGGAGCGAATGCCACGATCCATCAGACATGTCACGGAGAAGTCGAAAGTTGTTGTCAGGGGACCCTAAAAGATGTCCCAGTGAACGCGTCTCGTACAAGACGTGCAAAGATGTGCAGAAGCTCCTTGAAAGAGAAGCTAGGTTTGTGCAAATCTTGTTTGCACGCTTGAGGAAAACACCCATTAAACTAAAGTTACATCTGATTTGCTTGGAAGAATTAAATTTGGTTTGTTTTGGATTTCTTTAAAAGTGTGGTTGATATTTATTATGTGTGAAATATTTGTGTTTACTCATTATGCATGTGAAGTGCTTACTAACAAGCACTAGACTGGACCAGTGCTATCGAGTTTAATTTTAAAAAGCTGAAAGTTTAACAACTCGTAACTTGTTCTTGGAGTGTGTTTAATGTTGTTTGTCTACTGCTTCGAAAAAACAAAATGCAGTGGACAGAATTAAAAAAAAAAAAATGAATTTGAAGGATGAAATCTTTGCAATCCACTTTCTGATTAATTAGAAGAATTTTGAGATGTTGGTTGTAACTGTTGTGTTGGCAAAACTAGGGATTTTTGGAGAAATTGTTTTAAAATACTCTTGTCACAGTATAGTTATACAGTAGCCAATAAAACTGTTAATATAAGAAATAATCTGATATTTAAATCTTTTTGTTTTGATATACGCGCTATATGTTAGCATTCGAAAAATTAACACGATAATGTTAAATTAATTATATATAATGGATTATTGCACAATTATTAGGGTATCAATTTTTAAAATTATTTTGGTAAGCAGTTTCACTAGTAGTTAAATGATGTATAATCTAAATAATGAATCCTATAATATAATTTTATCATTGTATTTAAATCAGGAAAGCTTCTCAGTTTACCTTATCTTATTCGTTACGTGACTGAATATTTTAAGAAACATTGCTCGGTAACCCCCCCAGTTTGCTATTATAATGGTCTAATATGTAACTCATACTTTAACGAATTTATAAATCTTCATATCTCTATTGGAAAACAATACGTGATATATACATTTTTTAGTTCTTTAACTGTTATAATTTTATTATTTAATTATATCGTAAATATATGATAACTTTCGTGCGGCCGTAGCTCAGTTGCCAGAGTGTTGGCTTCGCATTCGAAATAGACTGGTGGCGGGTCAACCTAACTTGAGTTTTTGTCCCCTCAGTTACAGCAGACAAATGCTGGAAAGGTACCTTCAAACTAAGCGCTGGCCAACACCTTTTGCACGCTGACCCTACCGTATCCAAAGATGCGTAAAGGCCATAAATCAAATACAAAAATTCAATATGTGATCACTGTGCATGGTCATATACTTGTATACGAAATTCCTCAATATTCGTGTAAGTTATCTACGGGTATATATCTATATAACTTACATACATGTTTGTGTGACTGTGGTACTAATTTAAATTTAATGTTACTGTTTTATATTTACAACACTTTATATAGGAGGGGCTGAGAAAAACAATAACAGCATGCAATTTCGATGTATGTGATTTCTAAGCTGTATGTGTAAGCTATGTATAAAAAATCAAGGGTTAGTGTTTAATAATCAAGAGTTAGCTGGCAAGTGTGACCTGTATTTCTTTTCGAGATCAGAATTGAATTCAGAGATGCGCCTCCATTTTTACTCAAATTAGCACCATACTAAGGCCTCGTCGCTTATACTGATATGGTTTTATGTAGCACACTGATGTTTGCGATTAGCGTGGCTTTGATTGCCTAGTAAACGTTTTCTCAGGCAAATTAATTGACTGTATTATAAGTGCTATGCCATTCATTCGTATTTTTGAACATATCAGTATACATTTATTAAAGCACACAGACATTTCTTCAAGTCTCCTGTTTCTTCATTTCAGTTTAAACTCTCTTTTGCGTGCGATCATATTGCTCATGTCATGTTTGTTTTGTGGTGGACAAACACCGTCTGCGTGCGTTTCCTCGGGATACTCTCGTTCCTCACACTTTCTTTATTCTACCAATTCATCCCATCAGCATCAATACGTGTGAGCCATAGTTGCCTAAAGGCCTTAAAATAAATTCAAATTCAAATACGATCATACATGTGCATCTACAAGGAAAAACTGTACAAGGGCGTGTTGTTAAGTTGCTGGCTTTACCAAGAAGAAATGTACTACATACTTTTTCAATATGGTTTCTCTGAGAGTGATGGATTTGTTATCTCAATGCTGGAATTTTCTAAGTTCCTCCAAATACAACTTTTTATGTGCCTGCAACCAACTTTCTGTAGGAGCCAGCCATGACCACAGAAGTGTTTTCAAATCTCAGTCCTTTCAGTCTTTGCTTCAAAGGCAGGAACAAATTATAACCAAAGGGAGTAAGAAGATTACTTACTTATTGGGTTGAATTTAATTTGACAATCGCAAGTGCCTTGTCAGTTAGAAGTTAGAACATTGTCCTGTTAGGTTAATATTGTCGCTTAGTTATAATTTTGTGATTGTTTACTGTTTTACTAATAAGTTACTCCGATATTTTTTAATTGTACTGTTGTTGTGATATTAAAGTAAGTAAAATAAGATCGAAATTCAATCCAGGAAGTTAATATTTGTGATTATTTTTATATTTTCAGGAGGAAGACGCAATAGACAGTAGTTTGGAGGGGGAGAAACGAAGATTCTCAGCAGTGAGGTCAAGGAGGGGGCGTTTTTTTCTTAATTTGAGTTTTTCCTAAACTATGTGTAAGCAGTGCCATGTAACTTTGTAATCGCGCTGTACTTCAAAGGATAAAGAAAAAAAAAACATGCGGTGTTGTAAGCTTTTCCGGCTGCTGGTATTTCTTATAACATTGGTAATTAGGTAGGTTCAGAAAGAAAAAACAAACATCTGCTTTCGAATATTGTGTGCTTCGTGTACTGTAAGAGATGACTGCATTTACGGAAATTCTTTTTATTATTATTATCAACATTATTACATTACTAAAAAAATTCTCTATGATTAAATGTTATGAATAATAAAGAACGTAGACGTTAGAACGACATTCCTTGGTCGTGTCTTCGTATTTTAATAAATAGGATTAAAAGTGTACGTCATCGTTGTCTGCCATTATTATGTTTCGTCATCAATAATCATAAAATTGACTTTTCAAGTTCATTAGTTTTGTTCATTTTACTCTTTCATCCATTGTATCACTGTTGTTGATTTTTTTTGTACATTTCATATGAACTTGCCAAGTCAATAGTTCTTCGTGCTATAGAAAAAATAAAATGACAGTATTGTACAACGTAGTATGCGAAGAATTTTTTTTTCTGGGGATCACTCCTGCTTCATTTTATCCAAGTTGCAATTTTTTTTTACTAGTATATTTTCCACATTTGAAATGTCATTTGTAGGTTTCATATAGTGGAAAACGGTTGCGGTATTGCTATTAAGTTTCGGGAGATGAAACTTGTTTTCGAAAGGTTCCTTTGGTTCTTTTTAAATGTACAGAATTAACTAACCACATTTCACATCTAATTCAGGCATTCCTTTTCAAGCACACCACATTACATACATTAAAATTAAATGTTGTTACACTAGTAAACGTATCGTCACGTTGGAACAATCGGTTAAACATTTTGTAGTGAAGAAAGCTGTATAGTCGTTTTGTACTTATCGTGAGAGCATTTTGAAATTTTAATCCTCTGAATAGTGTCAGAATATTTTTTTTTAGAATTATTAGAATTCATGTCGTCGAACAACAAAATAAATCAAGAATAACAAGAGCGTAGAAAAAGTCAAACAAATCTTCCAATGCTCACGTTGTTTTCAAAGAATAATTTAGTCCTTTTTATTCTGACTGGTTCTTGCTTTGGGCAGAAATTGTAGCTTGGGAAGACGCAAGTTGGAGTGAAAGTTTTACATGTTATTTGGTAGCCCATGTTGGAGAGTTTTAGATTACTTAATGTGAAAGAATGATTATCGTTGTTAGCAAATATGTCATATCGTATTCATTTAGTAGGCAACATGGAGTACAAATGATAATGATATTGATTTTGCAGTACGAATATACAAATAAAAGACAAATGGAATGACTTTTATATTTATTTCTGTATATCATTTATTTATCAATTCACCTTTACCTTTACCCAATCTGGAGCAGATGTATATTTGTCTGTGTACGGTCTGTAAAATGTTGTGCCCCGTATCCACTACGAACTGAATTACGTAGAAAGGCAATATTATGCTTATGTTGTCAACAGTGTGTACCAAAATGATATAACCTAACCTCATGAAATCTGATCTACTCTTATATACCATAAATTCTCAGTAAACTGGCGAAGGAATTAACAATCTTCCACTATGCTGTTTTATGAAACTGGAATCGGAGCAGAAACACATTTTACCGACATGTTCTCTGGGTTAGGTCAATATGGAGTTAGTTTTGGCAAGGAAATCAATATCGCGAAATGGAAAGAACATCACATTTTAACGGACATTTGTACTGGAGGTGAAAACGTAAGCTCATCATTCAGAATTTGAACCAACAACAGACTGCGAAGCGAGAATAGAACTGTTAAGATAATTATACTATCACTATAACTTCAATACAGGTTAGTTCACACACAAAAATGGCAAACGAAACTCACTTCTTGTAATGGGGGTCAAGAACTATAATATCTTTGTTCAAAACCCAATTTCGTAGTTTAAGAAAAGTTTCGCCTTTAATTTTGCAAACATGCTCACAATATCAACCTAAAAATGGTGTATCTTTCAAGACTGAAGCTCAGATTTTTGGGTTGTACCGTTGTTACTCACTTGAAGACTTGAATTGATAAACATCCCAAATCCACCGAAGTATATTCTTCAGGAGGAACGAAAAACAGTCCAAGGTATTCGTATGTTATCCTATTCAGCGGACATTATTTTCTGTTAAAAAAGGGTCTGTGGTGGGATTAGGATGTAATGTATATGCAAGTGGATAGCCCTTGGAACGTAGATACCGACGAACAGAAAAAATGCAAATACGAGAAAAGTGAACTTGGGATGTTGTTTTTAAATTCAGGTCTTCATCAGCTCTTCCGTAAACATAAAAATGATACAAGTAAGACTAAGCTGGACATATAGTACTGTGCGCGTGTCAGTTGCTAGAACTGCGCTTGGAACATTCACAGATTTTTTTATTTGTGTGTGTTTCTATGATACATAATTTATCCATGTTACGATAAAACTTGTAACACAATAGAATAACAGATATATCTTAAAAAAAAAACAGTTATTTGAAAGTGTACAACCATATTTAACTAGATAAATCGATGGCTCAATGTACTACGCAATAGATGGCATGACGAGAAGTGACTAATGCCATGTTTCGGGAAGGGACAAGCTGTCATCACTAGTACACATTAGAATGGAGGTAAGTCAATGGAACAACGCTGCTTATCGTTGTTGTAACTGAAAGAATTGAGAACCAATCCGTGAGGAGCGAACTTCTCTACGGCGCATCCTCGGTTAGGACAGTCGAATATTGTCACGTCAGATGCCATACAGCAACGTGTGAACCAGGTCATTAAGAATGCTAGACGATTTACGATAGATCAATTTGCTCTGGTGGTTGGAATGAGCCACGGTACAGAGCATAAAATTATCACCTATTGTACTGCAACGCCTATGTTTACTGTATACCCTGTAGCCGAACACTCACACACACACACACACCAATCGCCGAAAATACTGAGAACTGAGAATAATTCTGCAAAAGAAAACTACTCCCAATGAAGACTCCGATTCGTATGTCCACTACAATTTACTTAACGAAAGGAAATTAACACTCTAATTGTACAGCATGAGAGCTGAAAATAATTTCCATAAGAAAATCTTAATACTGGTACCAGAACAACTTTAGTTTCTACAGAAATATACTTAAAACCAGGAAGTTAGGCCAGCACACATAAACCTCAAGGACAAGACCCAAATTTACTTAACTATTTATTAACCTTAGCATCACCAAGCTACAGGGTTATCCCATAAGTAATGTGCGATGAGTGCTGCAATGATGTCATCTGACAAGTGAATAGTGAAGTAGACAGCAGGTGCCAGACCTGAATCATATAGGGCACTTGGTTGTGCAGCAGTCTATAGAAGGAGAACGGTCTACTCCACGTTTGAAAGTGTGCTTTATGTTTGATCATGGCAGTGTCGGAGCACCACGCACGGCATGCCATTCTGTATGAATTTCACCAAGGACATCCAGCCAATGCAGCGGCACTAAATGTAAATGCCGTATATGGTCAGGGTGCTGTGGATGTGCGAAAGTACCAGAAGTGGTTCCGGGCCGCGGTGGCTCAACTGGTAGAGCACTCACCTCTGGTGCTAGGAGTCGTCGGCCCGATCCATGTTCATGTCATATGGGCTTTGTGGTGGACAAACACCGTGTGCGTGAGTTTTCTCTGGGTTCTCCCGTTTCCTCGCACTTTCTTCATTCCACCTATTCATCCCATCACCAACCATCCGGTCTGAGCCAAAGTTGCCTAAAAGTCTTTAAATTAAATTCAAATTCAGAGGTGGTTCCAGAGGTTCGGTCTGGGGGGACAAGCATCACGAGAAGCTCCACCTGTGCAGCTGGACAACAATGCCTTGCGAGCAGCGGTGGAAAAAAATTCAATGCAGAGTCTTGAAGAACTGGCCAGCAAACTCACTGCCACCCATTCGACCGTTCATCGCCATCTGCATGACGTGTCAAAACTTGGAAAATTGGTACCCCATGCGTTAACTCCTCAACAGAAGCAGCATGGAGTTGACATCTGCAGTTCCCTGCTCACCCGTCACAGACTTTAGCCATTTCTGGACAGAATAGTGACAGGGGATGAAAAGTGGGTCTCTATCATAAGCAGCGGGTACCTAAAGGAGGGCCGCAGGAACTGTACCAAAACAGAATCTCCGCCTTTGCAAAGTGATGTTGAGTGTTTGGTGGGATGTTCGAGGGATAATCCTTTTTGAGCTCTTGCCACGTAACCAGATCATCAATGTCGATGTCTACTGTCAGCATCTTGAACGCCTACGGACTGCATTGTTAGAGAAACGTCCTACTCTGGTTAATCGCAAGGGTGTACTCATCCACGGTGACAACGCGCGCCCACACGGGGCAAGAAGGATCTATGCTAAGATCGAGGAATGTGACTGGGAGAAACTCCCCACCCGGCGTTTTCACCAGATCCTGCACCAACAGACTACTATCATTTTCGCAGCCTGCAAACCACCTTTCTGGGAAAATAATGCAAAATAAGGATGACGTGCGACGAACAGTGATCCAGTTCTTTGCCTCCAAAATCGATGGCCTCTTTCAGCGGGGAAGTCAACAACTAGTTGACAGGTGGCAGAGTGTTGTGGAGTCCGATGGAGACTATTTTCCTGACTAACGGTAGTGTTCCAGGTAAGTTATCGTTCTTTTCCTCACGATGCAAAAGTACATTACTTATGGGATAAGCTGATATTTCTGAAACGTTAACCTTCAAGCGGGGTCCATGATGGACTCATCTTATTTTGAATACTAAAAACAATACCTTCATGCTTCTTTTGTTTTGTTTTCATATTAATTACCTGGCACCATGAAATATGTTACAGGATGCGTAGGAAGACTATTAGGACATTAAAATAAACTATATATTAGTATTTGTTATTACCCATCTCCACAAATCTTATAGATTGGTACACAGGTTTGCTGCGTTATTTACTATCTATTACAAGCATTAAGAACCTACAACAGCCAATTGTTCTGATAGCAAGTGAAGTTCACAGTTTAGTATCCATGGTAAAGAAACGAAAACTGAATAATTAACACTCAGCACTTATTTGTTTCTAATCTGTGTTCTTTACAGACCAAACGTTAACAAATTCCGTCATCAGGGGTGAAGTCGATCATTACTAATTATTGTGATTTTGCACTCCAGCCAATAGGCGTCTACATGAAACAATGGTAGTGCCTTAGTATCATTGGTACTAAGGTATTAGCATAGTTTCACGCAACCGTCAGATGGTAGGATTGCAAATATAGAGCCATTTAGTTGCGTTCGACTTCACCACCCATGACGGTACTTCACTTGCTGTCAGTTTTCCTCATACCCTTTCTTGCATGCAGACAAAACTGACATCTTCCTCGCTTTCTGCCTTGCTGTCTCGAAGGTAAACTTACTCCAATGATTTCTACAGCGTGAAATACATTCTTGCGTAGATTTGGAGTTTCGTGTACTTTGCTGTTCACCCATGGTAAAATCAGCTGGTTCGCAATAGAAACTTCTTCCTCCTGTTTCTCACTTGATAGATGATAAAAATCAACTAATAAAAGAAGAGAGTTATAAATTAGAAAACTGTATAAAACAAAGAGAATAAGTTTTGCCTTGTTTATTAAAGATGCGATTTATTGTTGTTGTTTTTTATTTAAAAACGTTGTTGACATTATTGCCTCCTGTAAAAAAGAAAGAAGGCAAGAAGGCTTCTAAATGAAGATGTCAATAAATAAAGTTATAATTTGAGCTAAGAGAAATGCTGGGACAATTCTTATAAGGTATGTATGCGAACCGTGAAAGCTAGAAATTTATGAAAATTGGTACCCTGACTAATTTTGGATCGCTAATCATCGTGGTGATAGTCACTCGGTGCGGAAATGCCTTGTTTACCCGCTACGTACCAGGCATTGACCGGGTGAGGCTGTGCCGAGTTATATTCCAAAAACTCCTGAAAAAGGCAGAAAATAAAACATGTGTTCAGGTAACCTTCAAATGGAGAAAACAGGGTCGGGCCGCACTCGGTTCCCGATCGTCGGGCCGATAACCCCAAAGGCAGCAAAAACCTTCCAGAAACCTCATTTTGGCCGGCGTCTCCCCGATCATTTCTAGCCCAAACCCCGATCATTTCCCGACAGTCACAGTCGGGCACCACGCATTTGCCGCCGTCCGCACAGCTAAGACGACCCGCATATGGCTATAAAAAACGTGTTTAATTGGTCAAAACAAAACATGAATGCTGTTTATTGGTATACACTCAGTTAGTTTCAGTTTATCTGTTGTTTTCATCATGATTTACGATGTTAACTTTTCAACAGTAAATAATCCTAGTGACTGCTGTGGGGTTCGAACATTCTGCACTTCTCGTTGGTAGCTCGTCGTCTTATCCACTCATCCATGGATCCACATTGTGAAATCGCTGCTCTTTTATGGTATCTGTAGTAACAGGCAGTCTAGAATGGAGTTGCTACGCGTTGTTCACCATCATGTACAAATAAAACTAAAGAATACTTTCCTTTTTTCTTTCTTATGTGGAGGTTTTCTTCTTCAACACCTTGATCATCGCTGTACTATTAAATATGTCGTCTTAGAAAACACACATAAAGCGAAATCTATGTCATAGATTAACGCCCTATTAACAAAATTAAGTGTTCGTTGAAATGTAGTTTAAAATTCAGTGTTTCCAACATGCAAACGAGAACATCAAAAATGTAGTTAATTTCATTGTATTTGCTTGCTTTGTATTTTTTTATGTTTTAATGTAATAAGCATATTTTAATATTAAAGAGTTACAGCCCTCGGCCAGAATTCGTCCCATACAAATGTTTCCGCCCACATTTCAACCGTCGGTGTAGAGTCGACTTCAAAACAAGTGCCGAGTGAAGCACGACGATCCTAATTGACATTTGCAATTGATTTTTTAATCTCTTTAATGAAGAAATTAATGACTATTGTAGATGTATCGTGACTATCACTGATTTTAATTGCAATTGTTTTCTGCTGACTGTCTCAGTTAGTTGATGGCCCGCCTTCTTCTCGACTATTCTTGTCATCATATTCCCGCCTTGTTAGGACATGGTCGGCATTTTCCTCAATCCCGACGAAATCCCAACCTCATAATCGGGACAAGGGATGCAAAAAGACTTTCCCACCCTTTTGCCAACCATTTTCACAAAATTTACTGGTGTGATTGGTACACTGCAAGGATCAGTTTAAGCTAGTTAGATCACTCCTTAGCTTCGTTCTTTAGGCCACTTTGATAACAGGATTTTTTGCCTAACGCGCACATTTGGCGTCGGGCCGCAGGTGTACCGCCTTTAAGGCTCCTTGCTACTTCCTCCTCCACTTTTAACATTTTAAAAAATATTTCAAAATTTTAAGAAGATAGATCTCTAGTACTTCCAATTTACTATGAAATACAATGGACAGCGATCTCAAGATCTTGTCCATTGATAAGTGATTCGTTGTCAAAGATCATGACGTCATTATTTAATTAACAACATATCACTCATCAATGGACAAGATCTCGTATTTCATAGTAATTTGTAACTACTAGAGATGTATCTTCTTAAAATTTTGATAATGCTATTAGATTTTGAAATATTTTGAAAAATGTCTAAAAAGTAGGGCCGGGAGTATCGAGGAGCCTTAAATGCGACTTTTTCCCGACTGTCACACCCCGACGCCGGGCCGATGGCGGCAAAAGTTGGACTGTCGGAGTTGGAACTTATTTTATTCATTGGGCTGATACCTACGGAAGGGGGGCACGTGACCAAGAACACGGCAGTAGTGTCACAGAAGCAGTGTTGCCAACCCAACACAAACATAGTTTTTTTTAATAGAACGTATACCAATTGATGGCATTAAAAACATTGTCATAAAAAGTGAAAGAAAATAAGCACAAGGTGGTTGAACAGTGTTGCCAAATAAGGGAGATATGAGGCTCTAAAGGTGAGAAATTATGGGGTCCGTACAGAGAAGCAAACAATGTACAACAACAACAACACAGCAGAATGAAAAACTGTACAGTAGTGAGTAAACCACATTATCCAGTGACTAACGTCATTGAGACAGGAGGAACCCGAAAAAGAGCACATGTTAGAATAGTCGTAGAAAGAAAAAGTCCCAGTGGACATAATGCGGAAATTTGAACATCAAGTCTTCCTGTAGCACATCAATTCCAATGACGTTTGTGCGGAAACGACATCGTGAACCGTCCCGAGATATATAAAAAGAACTGTCTTGGGGTTGCATCACTGCATAAAATCCTGCATGACTACCAAACCACAGAAACGACGGCGCAGAGCCTGAAAAGAATACAGAAAATCTGTGGCACGAAAAGTAACAAATCTGTAACAAGAAAGTACGTCAGAATCGACTCGCAAAGATGAATGATCTGTGATAGGTGTCAGTCGAGAATAACTATGGTCAGCGTAACACCTATCCACGCCGTATTACTGACTTATAGAACAGGGTCCACTACAAAATTCGTTACAAACTTCCTAATTGTCGGGACGACCCTGCTGCAACACCGACATTGCGGATTCAGGACACACATAGATAGATTGATAGATAGGTAGAGGTATGTAGGTAGGTGTATGTGTGAGTGCAGACAGCTGCATTGATTAACATTGCATACCGTGTTGGTCGGTATCGTCATTGCGCATGAATATTAGTATTATTATTATGATTGTTATTATTAGTATGGTAAGTATTATTATTATTAGTAGTAGTATGAATGGAAGCAGGAAGTTGTTCCTGCATGTAGTGCGAACATGCCCAACGTTAGCGCCAGTAATATATGACAATATTATTGATACTCTCCTCCAAAGAGTTTCGCAAAAACGAACAAGTGGCTAACGTATGAAGGTCGAATATAAGTGGGAGACTGTACGTGCAAGGTTGCAAAGTATATATGCTAGTCGTGCGCGAAAGAAATATGAGGGCGCTGCCTGTCAGAACAGTGAATTCAGTCTGCTAGAGCGTCATATAGTCGGAAATAAACATGCGAACTCACTGGGAAATCATATAGACGTGTGTGTTGACCTGCGTAAGGGTGCTAGTCTGACAGTACGTAGTGAACCTGAAGGACAATAGGCAGTCTACAGGGAAGTGAAATACATGTCGTTGTCAAATGTGTAACAGGATTGGTATGTGTAAAATGCGACCCATTAATCCTAGAAATGTTGTCCGCATTTTAAGTATAGCAGTGGCGCAAAAATATATAGACATAAATGAGCATGGAGTGGAGGACAAGTTATTCGCACATACATGACTTGCCATTATAGAAAGCAAATATGATGCTGATGTTACCGTAACAATGTGTCACATGTTAGATTTACATACGGACGCCGACAGCGAGCTGGATGATTTGGGCGACGCAATGAGTGATCAAATGGACGATGTGGCTGCTCCATCAACGAGTGACGTCTCCAGTGAGGGGAAAGCCTACAGGAATAACGGACGCCGTTGTCACAAAATACAAAAAAAATCAAGTTGATGTAAGTTTGTTTCAAGCGAAAGGAACGTGTAAAAGCTATATTAAAGCAACCACTCAAAAGTTCAAATGCTGTCGCACTTTTGTGTATAAGGCGTTTAAGTTCTGTAAAACCCTTGACCCTACGTCATGGCACAAATCAACAAAGAAGTACTGGAGACATTCAAAGCCTATCGGAGGCAAGGTCTTACTGTTTATGATTACAATTTGCGCGCGTGGATAGTAACAGCAGCGAAGAAATTCAACCACTCATTCCGTGGTTCGTATTCGTTTATCCACAAATTTAAGTGAAACCATAGGATCCGTTCAAGAATTATAACACAATTTGTGGCAAGGGCAGACATGGAAAATGAAGCTGCATTGGTTGATAAGGCCCACAAGTTTGTCAATGATGTTAATGCCATCATACATGCGAAACCGTACACTCCCGACTGCATATTTAACACTGATCAATCTCGGTTTGAATATGAAATGACATCAAGTAGAACTCTGTCCGAACAGGGTGAAAAACATACTACAGCATTAATTCAGTCCGTGACTTCAGTTACACATTCATACACAATCCAAATTCACTTCTCCCCAGTGAACCTAGGGACTCGCTTGTACGTATGTTCCCAAGAGCCTAATGGCATATTCTGCCCTAAAGGAACAGTTAGCACGAAACACTCCCTTCAATTTTCTCGTTGATGCGAGCCGATCAGGCAAAGTGACTCGACAACTTGTAAAACGGTGATTAAAAGAAGTGTTTATTCCTGATGTAAAAGTTGGTTCACTGCTTTTGCTCGACTCCTGGACTGGACAAACCGATGAAACTATTTTAAGCACAATGATGTGTTTGACATGTTACATGGCAAGAACATTCTTATTAATAAAGAATGTTCATACCACTCAAAACCACAAGATTTATCCAGCCACTTGATGTCTACTTTTTAGGCAGTATAAACTGGTGATTCGCAGGCGTGATTATTATTTTCGGCATAAATTCATCTGTGCTGGTACTCAAGAGAAACTGCATGATAGAGTATTTCTCATGAAACTGCACTCTGTGGTTTATCATCAGTTTTGTTCTTCTGTGCTAAAGGATATGATCGCATTTACGTGGCAGAAATGTGGATATCTTCAGACGACATAGTTACTGCGCTTGGAAATGCTGTTAAGTCTTGAAAGTGCGCGGTGACCATAGTGAGTGTTCCCAAGAAGAGTGTGACCAAGGAGCGTTTGTGAAGTGTTTGTACTGCTTCATGCTGCTTTGTCCTGATCACTTCGTTCTGGAACCACATCATCCCTGAATATGTCGGAACATACCAGCTTCATATCAAGTGTGCGGCTAGGGCGAGAAATGCACGTATTTTGCCATACTACCTATGGCTTTTCTGTTGTATGTATTTTGTATTATGTTAATATATTTTGCGCCTGTATATTACCGGTAAAGTGAATGCAGTGTGTTTTTCTTCAATCGTCTCACATGCTAACGTTTCCTATACTCTCGACTGACACCTACACAGATCATTCATCTTTGTGAATTGATTCTGACGTACTTTCTTGTTACAGATTTGTTACTTTTCGTGCCACAGATTTTCTGTACTCTTTTCAGGCTCTGCGCCGTCATTTCTGTGGTTTGGTAGGCATGCAGGATATTATGCAGTGATGCAACCCCAAGACAGTTCTTTTCATATATATCTCTGGAACGGTTCGCGATGTCGATTCCACACAAACGCCATTGGAATTGCTGCGCTACAGGAAGACTTGATGTTCAAATTTCCGCATTATGTCCACTGGGACTTTTTCTTTCTACGACTACTCTAACATGTGCTCTTTTTCGGGCTCCTCCTGTCTCAATCCCGTTAGTCACTGGATAATGTGGTTTACTCACTACTGTACATTTTTTCATTCTGCTGTATTGTTGTTTTTGTACATTGTTCGTTTCTCTGTACGGACCCCATAATTTCTCACCTTTAGAGCCTCATATCTCCCTTATTTGGCAACACTGATCAACCACCTTGTGCTTATTTTCTTTCACATTTTATGCCAATGTTTTAATTCCATCAAATGGTATACGTTCTATTTGAAAAACTTTAAGTTTATGTTGGGTTGGCAACACTGCTTTGTGACACTACTGCCGTGTTCTTGGTCACGTGTCCCCTTCCCGTACATATCAGGTTACCTGAACACATGTCTCATTTTCTGCCTTTTTCAGGAGTTTATGGAATATAACTCGGCACACCTCACCCGGTCAATGCGTGGTATATGTATTATACGTAGCGGGTAAACAAGGCATTTCCGCACCGAGTGACTATCACCACGATGATTAGCGATCCAAAATTAGTCAGGGTACCAATTTCATAAATTTATAGCTGTCACTGTAAATTTCTAGCATACATCCCTTGTTAGATGTATTGTGAGAAACGATGATATTGCAAATAATAGGTATGCTAAGAATTGTTTGTGATATATTGATTAAAGTGAATGTTAATGGATGTTAATTAGAATCCCATAATTAAAAGTGTATAAGATAAATAATGGAATTGGTCGATGGAGACCAGCCCTGAAGTTGAAATTATTTGGGCTTTAGTATAGCTACTATCAGTATCGTAAAGATTTTATTCTTGTGGTAGAGCCTTAATTACCACCGCAATGCCCAGTGTAACTGAGTCTGGCACCGTTACTGGTTTATTTTATTTATTAGGTAGAGACAGGTAAAGCAAGGTAGAGCAATGAAAGGTTCGTAGCTTGTCTTTTATCCCTTCATCTTTTATTATAAAAATTACAGGTCCACTAAGTTAATAGAAAGAGTCTCAGGAACAAACTATTGGAGACTTATTGTTGAGCTACATTTGTATCTCAAATTACTATCTTTCTCTTCCATACGGTTCCATGTGTTGCGGTGGACCTTCGCCCAGACAACGGCTGTTGTCTGGCTGAGAAAGAAGGCCCTTAGCTTGTAGCTGGCTGGGGCCATAAGGAAAAGTCCTTGTCTCGTAGTCTCGTAGCGTGGCAGGGTTTATTACCTATCTCGTAGCAGATCAGGTGGTTAGGAACTTGGCCCATCTCGTGGCTGATCCGGCCGGTTAGGTAGGTTGGTCCATCTCGTAGCAGATCGAACCAGGGAGAGGGAGAGGAGTGTGCATGACTATCTCTGGGATTGAAATAGTGTTTTCTGATGAGCTCCGACGCCTTTATATTCTGTTCTGGACTACTGACTCTTCAGTTCCTGGTCGTCGTCTGCATCTTCGGCTATCTTCGGTTGATTGTTGTCGATTCTCTCCGTCTATTATTACTACCATTTGTTTTTATAGTAGCACGTGTCTTTACTCTTACTACGCACTACTATTTATTTACAAACAAAGAGCAC
>JAGDQP010039563.1:0-17680 GCA_022664845.1 Lepisma saccharinum | reverse complement strand
CCGTTTATCCACGTGAAATCACACGAAAACACAGAGCACTCGCACACTTCAAAGATCAAGAAATTAAAGTGTCCGTAGAAAAAAAAAAACCCTAGCAAAAATGCAAGAAAAATAATACTGCGACATGAAAATGAGTAACCGCTAAGGTTCAAGAATCCTGATAGCGTTTGTTCGAAAGCGATATCTAACCGTTCCCAAGATACACCAAAGGTGTGCGGGGTTTACAACACTGCATAAAAATTCCCTCACCCTCCAAACTACAGGAACGATTAATGAAAATGACACACCCAACAAATGATAAGAACTACACGGTTCTAGTCGTCAAATGGGAGGCATTGATACCTTTTGCGTTGCAAGAAAATGTGAAGTGTGGGATTTTCCCGTAACTCGCATGGGACACAGACATCATTGTCACGCAACGTCCCTGAAAATATCACATTATGGTACACAAACGAGATCAGCTGTTCTTGTGTAGTGATTAGCGATTCGGGCTACGACGCAGAAGGTCTTCTTCGGTTCGATCCTATTCATGGCTACATCTTTTTTCTCGCAAAAATCATTATAATTACGTTACGATATGGTGTAAACTATAACAATCACTTGCTTAGAGGCGATTTTACCATGAAAAGTTTTAGTAATGTTCGTTAACTCTGTGTTAGGATAGAGTCGGTTAACTACATCTACAAAGAATAAGAATTACATTGTGCTAGCAGTTGATTTTTGCAATTTTAATAATAATAATTATAATTATTAGTATTATTTTAAATGAATAGTACAATACGGAAGAGCAATGGAACGCGAAGATGAAACCCAATCAGGTATGTAGTGGATCCAGGGCGCCTTCTCGATCTTTTTTTTAAACGTCAGGGAACGCCCTCTTTATGTTACCAGCATTTAGTATCTATTACAGACTAAACCAGAACGCTTAGTAGTTAGCTTAACACTATAGGATAGCTCATTGTGCGCGTTATTGTCTACTTACAAGTACAGCCTTTTAAGCAGTTTTGGCAGATTTTTAGTAGAAACAAGTTTCTTTCCTGGCTAGTGCTTTACTGACAAGTACGGTTGTTTATTCTTGGAGTGGATAGTAAAAGTATCATTAATGCTATCATTGCCTACCTGCAAACGTGCTTTGCCCGAATCCTTTAATGTTGAGGATACTGTATAAATTTATAATCTAACAAAAATGATCAAGTGCACATTTTTTCTACTACAGCACTTCGTACAGTCGTTGAACAACGGTAATTGTACTATCAATATAATACGAAAGGTAACTACGGCAATACATTACGATAAAAGTAAGGTAAATGACTAAAAACAACCTACCTCATCCTAGCAGATGTTCAAAGTGTTTACCATTAGCGTCTAAACACATTCTGAGACGTTGAGTTAGAGATTGAGTTGCTACAATGGAGTGTTGTCGGGGAATGGCGTCACAGGCACGTTCAATGCGCTGTCTCATAGCCTGGGATGTAGTTGGTGGTTCCCCGTACACAAGACTTTTGATTTATCCCCACAGATAAAAGTACATGGTGGTCAGATCCGGCGAACGCGCAGGCCAATGGATGGGACCATCCCTTCCAATTCAGCGTCCTGGAAACGTGATATCTAATTGTCTCCGGTTTACTCTTGCATTATGTGAAGGACTGCCATCGTGTTGAAACCGCATCTGGCGGCGTTGAGCAAGAGGGATATCTTCCAACAACACTGGAAGTGTGTTAGGAAATCATAATACCGGACGCCGGTGAGATGGCCCTCGAAATACGGGCCAATTATCTTCCCATTGAATATTCCACACAACACATTTACGCCCCATGGTCATTCGTGGACTTGCTAGCGCAATCAGTGTGGATTGGTAGGGGACTAGTAGTGCATGTTGTGTCTATTGCACCGTGATTCATCAGCGTCGCCTTATCGGAACACAAAACACGTAAAAAGAAGTCAGGATCCGTAGCAACCTGCTGAAGTCCCCATTCACAAAATTCCACGCGTGCTGTAAAATCAGCAGGTACTAGTTCCTGATGGAGCGACACGTGGTATGGGTGGTAACAACAACAAGATAAAATCCGCCATACACTGGTGTGACTAATACCTCTTTCTTGAACAGTGTCTCGGGAACTTGCGTGAGGGTTCACAGTAACCGCTGCTACGACATCGATTTCAACATCCTCGCCAGTTGTAGGTCGTAGACGTTGATTTCTATGATCAGTATCAACACTTACTGTTTGCCGCAAACGATCACAAGTGCAGAGAAAACCCTTACACCTCAAATGTCCCAAAAATTCAAATACAACTCGAAGGAAATCTCCCATTGTACATTGGTGGAATCATGACTGTGAACTCTCAAAAACCAACAGAAAACGAGCCTTCAAACAGTATCTCCGAGTTCCTATTCAAGAAAATTGGATTATCTTAAAACAAGAAACAGCTAACTCTAAACGTATTTTTCTCCAGGCCAAACGTTCTTCATGGCAAGAATATTGTAACTTAATATCACCATCCACCAAAATCTCAACTATGTGGAAAATTTTCAGAAATCTTTCCCATCCTCATATTAGTAAAACAACATCATTAGATGATTCCTGGAAACAACCATTTATAAACAAACTACTGAAATACAACATAGCTCATGAAGCCCCTACATCTAACATTCTCCATTCGTTCTCTTCACTTACCAAACACGCCCAAGCCTTTTCCACTAAATTTACAGTTGAAGAAATCCAAATTCTCATTAGACTTACTAGAAACACTTTACCCGACTTGGACAGCATAACTTACGGTTAGGAACATCTTCAAAATTAATCCTTATGTCATTAATACTCTATACTCACTACAATTACTTCAGAAACAGGGCAAAACGATATAAATAACCTTCATTAGATCTCACCAATTTTCAAAAGCTAATAACATAGTCTACAACCTAGCTCTCACAACTATTCAATTACCAAATGTCACTAATATAAAAATTCATTATATTGATATCATGCCCAAGGTTAAGAAAAAGATAACAGAATATTGGCAAAACTGGATCACCCAAACACCACAATTAGCTTCTCAATTAAATCGACCTTTTATCAACATATATCTTCATAAACCTTGGTTCTCGATCTACAAACAATCCAGCAGACAATGCATCACTTTATTAAACAGATTACGATCTCAACATGTCACAACTAAAGCTCACCTTCATGAAATTCAATTATCTAATACTCCTTTTTGTGACTGTTCTTCTACAATTATAGAAGATATTAACCACCTCATCTTTCAATGTCCATTACTTACCAAAGGTCGCAGACAGTTACTTAACACACTATATAACATCTATCAAACTTTACCATTCTGTATAGAATTCATCCCCCAAAATAGGATATATATATGTATATATATATATTCCTCAAGAAAAGTAAAATTCACTTATGAACAAATCTATTCCATAATTATCAATTTCATTAAGACTTTTACTACCAATTGAACTCTTCATACCTAATAAACATTGTAAAATAACTACTAATTTGGATTGAATAGAAGAGTAATTCCGGGTAAATCGGACCAGAGGCAAAAAGAACAAGGCAACAAAAATACTCTCCATAAGACAAGTCAAGAAGAAAAATAATCTAGAAGAGAGTTTTACTGGCTAAATGAGATTATAATCAATCTCAAATGCCATATAATCCAGAAAATAAAATTAAAAAAAAAAAAGCATAGAAAACTCGTCTATTGGGATGATGTCTGTCCGGAAATCTCTCTGCGTACTCTCTCGCTGCTTCTGATGCATTTTGTCTGCACTCTCCATACGCTAATATCATATCCACGTATTCATTCCTGCGTTGCTCCATTTTACGCATACCCCACTTAACGCGAATGGCTGTTCTTTCTGCATTGTGTCGTTACAGCACCGCTCAGTGTATGAGACCTGACTCGAACCGAGTGCGTTTGATAAGAACTTAATTCATTATGTTACCATTAGGTTGCAAGGGAGACACAGGTTCCTAACACAGAGCTAACGAACATTACTAAAACTTTTCATGGTAAAATCGCCTCTAAGCAAGTGATTGTTATAGTTTACACCATATCTAACGTAATTGTAGTGATTTTTGCGAGAAAAGAGATGTAACCATGAATGGGATCGAACCGAAGAAGACCTTCTGCGTCGGAGCCCGAATCGCTAACCACTGCACCACAAGAACAACTGATCTGGTTTGTGTATCATAATGTGATATTTTCAGGGATGTTGCGTGACAATGATGTCTCCGTTTCCCCCCACATTTCATATTTTCTTGCAACGCAAAAGGTATCACTGCCTTCTGTTTGACGACTAGAACCGTGTAGTTCTTATCTTTTGTTGGGTGTGTCATTTTCATTACTCGTCCCTGTAGTTTGGAGGGTGAAGGAATTTTTATGCAGTGTTGCAAACCCTGCACACCTTTGGTGTATCTCGGGAACGGTTAGAGATATCGCTTTCGAACAAACGCTATCATGATTCTTGAACCTTAGATAGACCTCCTGTGGTGTTTGCCGTATTATGTCATATGGGCACTTTTCTTCCTATGCATACTGCAAAATTTATCTTTTTTTTTTTTTTGCCCATTGCTGTGACAACCTTATTGCTCTCTGGATGCTGCGCATTCTCTGGTTTACTCTTTTGGTTACTCATTTTTATGCCGCAGTATTATTTTTCTTGCATTTTTGCTAGTTTTTTTCTACGTATACTTTAATTTCTTGATCTTTGAAGCTTTATAACTTCCTTATTTGGAAACACTGGCAGACGTGGTTTCGCTTGTTGGCATTCACATGCTGTAATGATTCTTTTGATGATTGAATTGAGTTGAAAAATTCTTTATTTAAGCCGACTAGGTTCAGCCTATGGCTGTTCTGCCACCTAGCCCTTGTCCAAAGAATACATTGAAAAAAAAAATGTTACAAAATCGAGTAAAGATAAAGAAAATGGCGAATATATGTAAATTTTAAGCAATGGGATCAGTTGGAAAACAACAAAAAAGTGAAAAACATGTAAGAATACGCACACGTACTAACACGGATACTGTGCATACAGTACACAAAATCATAAAAAGTTACGAGAAAGTCGAGTTAGACACTATTTGACGGTACAGAAAAAAAACCTGTGTGAAATTTCATTGTTCAAATTATACTGTGAATATCATGTGTGCTTGAACTTACCCGCTGTTGGCATAGTAAGTACGTGTTTAATGCTTTCTTGAAAGCATGACATGTTTTAACTTCTATTATGGAATTAGGTAAAGCATTCCATTACCTGGCAGCGAATATTGAAAATGATGCGCTTGGTTGTTTAAGCCGATGACGTGGAATACCAAAGTTCTTATTTCGGCGTGTCGAATAAGAATGAAAAGCAGATCTATTTATTAGTTCCCTATACAGGTATTCGGGACATTCTGTTTTAAGAATTTTAAAAACAACACAGCAATAGTGTAAATACCTTCTTCTTGATATTGTCAGTAAATTATTGTTGTTGAGAACTGGCAGAATATGTTCAAATTGGGTAGACACATGTTTGTTCATGGTTAATTTTACATCGATTTCTATTCCAAGGTTTTGTATGTATTCTGAATACCTAATGTTTAAGTCCATTAACTGTAAGTCTAAATCGTAAGGCGTGATTTTATCGAGTTGATGAGAAGTTCCCAGAACAGTGTACGTACATTTTAGCGGGTTAAGTACAAGTCCATTGTTAACACACCAGCTAGTGATTGCATTTAGGTCTTGGTTAAGAGCTTCAACCGCTTTCGATATGTTCTCAGGTAATGTTATGAGTAATTGGGTGTCATTGGCATAACAGTGAATTTTTGCATGTTTGATAACTTATACCATATCGGCGGAATATAGAGTGAACAATAATGGTCCCAGAATAGAACCTTGTGGAACACCCCTGTCAACAATAATTGCTTTGGAAACTATATTGCTGAGTATGCAAAGTAACCTGTTGTTTTCGATTTAACATATAGGAACTGAACCATTTTAGTGTGTTGTCAGAGAAGTTATAGTATTTCAATTTTGCTAAAAGAACACCATGATGGACAAGTTCAAATGCTTACGAGAGGTCCAAGAGAACTGATATAACTACGTGTCCGTCATCTAGTGCACGTAATGCAAAATTAGTAATATCTAAAAAAAAGCAATGGAAGTGCTATGCGATTTACGAAAGCCAGCTTGGACAGACTGCACATCTATCAATATCGCTATTAATATGAGAAATAATTTGTTCGGACGCTTACTTTTTGATTACTTTAGAACATATTGGCAATATACTTACTGGTCTAAGGTCATTCATGGATTTTATAGCAGTCTTTTTCGGTAACGGTAAAACTTTAGCTAGTTTCCACGCAGTAGGGAAACTGCCATTAGTCAATTAGTGGTTCATTATGTGTGTTAAAGGAGATAAGATGACAGGCAAGGCTAGTTTCAGCATCGCCAGTGATGTCATCATAGGCAGCTGCATTTGACTTAATGCTATATACTGCCTTTCCTGCTTCATCTTCATTCACAAGTCTTAATGTGAATGGTATACTACAAGTGGGATGCATGAGTGAATTGTAACGATTGATTTGTTGATCAGACTTAGTTGCTCGTCACCGAGATATGGTATGAGCTAGCAAAATGATAGTTGATAAGGTTAGGATCATTTAGTTCACGCACTGTCTTCCACGTATCTCTGGTATTTTTAGCGCAATCTACACGATAAGTAAAATAAGCAGACTTCTCTTGTCTTATTACTGTAGTAATAAAGTTACGAAGTTCTTTATATTCATCTCAGTGCTGCTGCAACTTTCGATGTGCACGATCGCGAAGTTTTATCAACAGCTTTGTGTTACTGGAGATGTATGGCAATTTGTTATGCGTGATTTTAACTATACGTTTCGGTGCATGTAGGTCAAAGAGACTAGTTACAGAGCTTTCAAGAAAATTAACTTTACTATCTATATTTTCCTGCGCTTTAATTTGTTTCCAGTTCAATGCCCGTGCGTTTTGAAGAAAAGTTTACTCTTTAAACGAGTTGTAATCACGATAATGAATATCAAAATGTTTCTGCTGAGACTTTTGAAGGTTTAGGGTAACATACGTTAAACAATGATCCGATGAACCGATAGGTGAACTGACCCCACATGATTCGACCAATTCAGTTCTGTCCGTAATTATCAAATCGAGTAACGATTCACCATACTCCGTTATTCTGGTTGGTTCTTTAATTAGTTGAGCAAGATCAAAACTATCCAAAATGGACTTCGTTTCAGCTTCATCCGGACACAGCTGATCGCAATTTAAGTCACCCCATATGTAAAGACTATCGACTTGTGGATATAAATGTGTTATAAAATCTTAGAGAACAGATAACTTACAGTAAGGGGTACTTGGTGGTCTGTATACCGATATCTCACCTAACTGAAGCGATTTTTCCCTAACAACCATAAGGAGACATTCTACTTCCTCTGTTTTCTGTATTTAAACAAGTTTAATATTTATATGATGATATAAAATCCTATTTGTACCATTTAAATAAATACAACTTTGTACTGGGCTGGGAACACTGTATGGTATTTCAAAAGATGTCCCCCTTCCGTAATTACCTGGATCCACTACATTCTTTCTCATATCGTTTCTTGCTTCAGATTTATTCAGGGGTGTCCAACATTAGTGAAACACCCTGTATGTACAGTATATCAACGTGAATCTAAAATTGTTTAGTAAGAAGCCATGTATATAATGTTATAAGCCCATGAACGAAAATATTAGCCCAAGTCCATAATATGTCTGAAGTAGCACAGTTGGGGGAGCAAGGAGGGGAAGGTTGCGACAAGGGTTATGGTTTAGATACTAACCCTGCATTTGCTTGGAGGAACGGAAAACTCATAAAAACTTTTGTTAGAATGTCCGGCAGCAGGACTCGAACCTGCGTGCCCATCGCGGTAGGTGTGTGGTAGGGTGACCAGACGCCCAGATTTGGCCCGGACAGTTTATTTTTTAATAGCATTGTCCGGGTGTCCGAAACTTCAATTTTTTACAGCTAAAATCGATAGAATCCATGCAAAACCACACTTACACCCTCCCAATTTGGACTTCCTATTCCCAAACTGAAAATTCTTGCAGAATCCCTGCTCCTCAGTACCATTACGAACTGTACAATCGTAACGACTGGACTGCGAGAACTGGATAATAGATAGTATATTTAATTTCGTCCTCTAATATCTAGTTTCACTTCATTTATTGTCTTCATTACAAAGCATCCGTGGTCTAATTATTATGGTCACTCATTTTGGATAACGCTGCAGAGGTGAAATTGAATACTGCATCTTACATAATAATAATTTGTCATTGAATGATACTATTATAATGGTGGAAGTTTTATCTAATGTGAGCTGACTATACGTTGTGTTGTAAGCTACATAAAAACAAATCACTGCAACAATTTAATTAATGTAATCCATTTAAATCATCCTACAAAAAAAAAAGAAAAAAAGACTTTCCCAATTACTTCATTCGCAGTACCACAGCGGGATTTCTCTATGGTAGGCAACACTTTCTCTGACGTAGGATCACATACTTTCCATGAGTGGATCGGCAACACTGACGCGTGGTCGAGCGGAGGCGTTTTTCTTTCTTCTTTTTCTGGAAGAGAGCGTCAAAACAAAATAGAGAACAAAAACACAACAAAAAATATAAAAGAAGAGGGGTTTCTTTGTTAGATGCGTGGATAGGAACAGAACGAATGAATTACAGTCCTCCTTGGGTGTTTCCAGAATCTACCTGAGGTTGAGAAGAAAAAAAAAAGAAAGAAAAAGAGAACTTTCGTTTTCTTTCTGGAGTTGACATTGAAATAAAAAAGCAAAAATAACGTTCAATTGTAGTTTGCAAGTGAAGAAGGAGAAAACAATTCAAATTGCAAAGAAAAAAAAAGTGTGTGCAATTTGAGCTTACTGCACATCTGTCGCTGTTTTACTCACTTTTTTCCCGTCAAATTTTTCATATGAATTAAATAGGTAATATCGTTATAGAGATAAAGAAGAGTTATAGAATAAATAAAAGAATTAGGGAAGTAATTTTCGTACCAATGTTAAATATAAAACTTTTAAAACGTGGATCATTAAAGAGAAATGACAGTAAAGGAATTTCATGTGCGTCAGGGGAAGTAGGAAAAGTAAGCTGCAACAGTATAGAGCAAACGTTGGAAGCCTAATAGCAGCATTCGGGCGTGGGAGAGCTGAAACAGCCGACATGCAACGATCCATGTGACCTGTCAGTGAGCGTACGGACTGTGCTCGTACCCTCATCGCCCAATGCATGGAGAACGACAGGAGATGGACGCTGCAGGAATTACAGCTCCATACTGCTATTGAAGAGAGAATCATCCACAGGATTTTACCATGGATCAATCTACGTTGGGGTATGCATAGATGTAGTAGGAACAGGGAGCGGACGGGAATCAGTGAATGTTGTTAATTAAAAATTCAGTTTGTGTAGGCGGTAGGGGATTGGCTGCCTGGAGCCTATCAGAAACCAGATAGAAAACCAGGAATTGTCTTGTTTATGTAATTCCGTGTGTGTGATGAAGTCAAGTAGTTAGTTAGTTGATGAAACTGTTAGACGTTTTTAGTTTATTAATTAAAACTTATTGATTTGCTCACCGTTTATTTTTTTATCTTAAATATATAAAAGGAAAGCTTTGACATAGAAAGTATCGGAGACCCACAGAACAGCTATAGTTTTCCATGAATACTGGGTTCTCATCATGAGAATAAAGATGTCTCGCTGGTTTGGTGGTTACCGTGCTAGCCTCTCGTGCCTGGAGTCGCGAGTTCAAATCCTGATGAATCAATTTTTTTTCAAAAGCAATCTGAAAACCCTGGTAAAAACTATTTTCTATTCTTTAAATTTCATTTCAAATTATTTTTCAATAACTATTTTTTTCAATTAACATTTCTCCTTCTATTTGTGAGTTCCTTGTACCACGATATATTAAAATTTGATTTGATCTATATGTCCTGTAATTAACATTACGCACTTTGAATTGACAATGAATTGAATTATATTTATGGCCTTTAGGCATCTAAGGCTCAGACCGGGATAGGGAAGGGGGATTCGGGAAGGTGTTGGTCGGCCAGGGTCTATGTTGAAGGTGTAGGACTATTGTGATATTTGCCTGGTGTGACAGGAAAAACCCTGGATAAACTTCAGTAAGGATTGTCGACCGGTAAGATCGAACCCACGACCTTCCGAATGCTACGCCAATGCTCTACCACTGAGAATTGACAATGAAGAATGAGCGGGAGTTACCTTACTATTCCTGACACTCAATATATTATATTCATATATTCACATGTTTAGTATATGATTTGTGTGCATATGTTAATTTATTTATGTCGTTTAAGCGGGGTAAAAGGATCGTGGAAAAAAGTTTAATGATTTTCATTAATTCAAAATTACAAGTAACAATATAAACAACTTCATGTGTATTGTTCGGCTTTAAGCTTTGTTATTTGGCATACATTTAAAATCTAGTATTTCTTTACAAGAAATCATAAATTACAATGCTCTGAATCATTTACAAAGTTAAAAAATATGTTATTTACAATCAATTAAGACACCTCAAATGCCATTTTAGGTAAGAAGCGCGTTCCTAAAGCATTTTATGTTTTAAAACTTCATATTTTACTCCCTTCTTTTTGTCCTATCGTTTATTATGCAGCGTTTAGACCCAAATCTCGGATTCTAAACATTCACCATATGAAACGAAGAGTCCATATTATCATTGTAAACAATTCATAATTACATTATTTTAAAGCGAAGGCCGATTCCGTCATCTTCCACAATATCTTCAGATGACATACATCCCGTTACTAACTGTGTGTATTGTAGAAAGTTCCGACTTTATATTGACTGTAGGGCAACCTGAGTGTACGTTTGCCCTTGGTTTGGAATCATTGATGAAAAGGTACTAGCAAAAACATTGACGCAATTCATATGAGTGTGGAGATAACAAACGTTATTGTAACACAAATTATCATTTATTGTTTCAAGTGATCACTGTTAAATTTACAAGTGTTCATTTCTAATCAAACCCCACGGTTGCGGATATAAAAGATATGGGTCTCTTTGTTTGGTCTCTGGTGTTCACTGTATAAGTTTCATTCAAATCGGAGATGTATTTCTGTTGTTTTCGCTACCACAAAATAGCTGCAATATTGAAGTTGGAGGAGGAGGGGGGGGGGGCAAGGGGACATTTGCCGTTTTAAATTGTTATAAAATAGCATATATGCCGTTATTATTTTTATTGAAAAAGTGATAATGATGCTATTTATAACGTATCTAAGTGATTTTTCTAGAGAGTAATTATTAATGAATTGATTAATTAATTAAACATTTTTGTTTATACTTTTCTACTAAACTAACTAAGCATGAACATCAAATCTAAAATATATGATTCTTCGAATATATGATAATTTCGCAAAGCTTCTTTTGCAATACATGAACTTTTATGCGCTTTTCTCTGAAGAGGTGCGGAGTTCGATTGCAACAGTTTTATGCAAAATAATGTTACATTGATTTTTATTCTAGGCGCATTTGTAAGTTCGTGGGATTTTGAATGAAGGGATGTTGCGGGTAGGGTGAATACCTTCATTAGAAGGTACCTAATCATGTGGTACCAGGTGGCAAGCCGAAAACCGTGGCAGGGTACCGGGAGGGGGGGGAACAAAATGGCCGCCGGTGAAATTCATCTCTCGGCCTTTAAAGTGCTATAACTTCTACAAATTTTAAATTAAAACGTTTGTGGTTGTGCGAATATTTTAATAACACATTAGAAATTCCATTTTAGGACAATTTGTTGCCATAGTGACGCCATATTTTAAATATGGCGTCCTTAAATCCCAAAATTAGTTATTCGATCTCTTTTCTTTATATTCAAAGGGGAATAACTCGTAAACTACCTCAGGTAGGTGAAATTGTCCTGAAATAAACGTTGTAGGCCAGTATAAGGGCTTTCCAACGCGGTATGTGCCATTTCTGTATCTTTAAAACTAACGGAACTAGACTAGTTTATGTAATGGTAGGTATACGGCTTATGGCTTTTAATGCAGGGCCAGAAAGATTGGTCTGACACCTGCATTTGTAAGTTCGTGAGTTTTGTGTGAAGGACCGTTGTGGGTAGGGGAAATATCTTCATTGGAAGGTACCTAATCATGTGGTACCAGGTGGCAAGCCAAAAATCGTGGCAGGGGACCGGGAGGGGAGAAACAAAATGGCCGCCGGTGAAATTTGTCTCTCTGCCTTTAAAGTGCCTGTAACTTCTACAAATTTTGAATTAAAACGTTCGTGGTTGTGCGAATATTTTAATAACACATTAAAAATTCCATTTTAGGACAATTTGTTGCCATAGTGAAGTCATATTTTAAATATGGAGTCATTAAATCCCAAAATTAATTATTCTCGATCCCTTTTCTTTATGTTAAAAGGGAAATAACTCGTAAACTACCACAGGTAGGGGAAATAGCCCTCAAATAAACGTTGTAGGCCAGTTCAAGGGCTTTCCAACGAGGTATATGCTATTTCTGTATCTTTAAAACGAACGTAGCTAGACTAGTTCTTATGTAGAAAAGAGTGTTCTTATGAAAATTTTAGAGAATGTCGGCAAACTTACAGAAGAGGATGGGAAACCTACAGAAGAGTTTCTGTTCCAGGAAGATGACGAAAGAATAGAACTGGAAGAAATCGATTTAACAACACCCGTACTTACTAGCACTGAAGCATCAATTACACACAAATCAGCTGCTTCTTACTCTGTTGCTATTCTTGATGGCATACCGGAGCTCCAAGCGTTGAAAAAGCCAGCGTTAACACATTCATTGATTTGTCTACAGAATTCTGTAAAAGAATAGAGTCAACAATCTTGAAATACGATGAAACTCACCTTGTTTTTGATACGCATGGAAATTAGTCATTAAAATATCAATGTGGAAAAAAAGAGCAAGAGACAGCCCAACAATCGAATACAAGATTTCTGACTCTGCCAATATAAAAAATGTCACTACGAGAAATCTTCTGTCCCATCCAAAAGCCAAAGATGCATTCACAACTTATCTTTCAGAAAAAAAATCTACTTTATGCAAGCAAGTTGGGAAAACGCTTAGTTGCCAGCTGGAGGACAGAAACAAAATCTTCAGTAGGGAAGGACATCAGTGAGTTAAAGAGTACTCATGATGAAACAGATACAAAAATAATACTTCACAGTCTTTATGCAGCATCTCAAGGGGCACAGACATCCACATAATGTCTCAAGATACTGATGTCCTTGTTCTGTCTGTGTGGTGGTCTAGACACTTACCTGTCAATACGAGGAGTTGTTTGTCACGGGAGTTGGAGCTAATAAGAGGATGATAGATATTCATACTATCCGTACCTCTCTTGGATCTCTTAGAGTAGAAGCCTTACTTGGGTTCCATGCTATATCAGGGTGTGACATTACTGGGGCATTTTCAAGGAAGTCAAAGAAGATATTTTGGAAAGCATTTTACAACGCTGGAGTTGCGATGATTGAATCTCTTGGAAATCTCGGTTCTAGTCGGTTCAATGACGATAACGAGAGGATCATTGAGAAGTTTATTTGCAATGTTTATGTGCCGAGCACTAACATTCAAGATATTGGGAAACTATGATGGTGGCTATTCACGAAAAGGGACATTCAAGGCTCAGGTCTTCCTCCAACCAGAGCGGCCCTTACACCTTTCATTAAAAGAGTGAACTTCCAAGTACTGGTATGGAAAAGTGCCTGAAAATCGCATCCAAATCTGCCAAGCCAGTAGTGTGTGGATGGGAAGAAGAAACTAGTGATGAAAAGAAGATTGTTCCTGTGATCTGCACACTACCTTGCGCTCCAGAGACTGTAATGCGGCTGATTCGCTGCGGTTGCACAATAAGTAAATGTTCTTTGGCATGAAAATGTTGATCTCAGTCCCTGCGATGTACGGAACTGTCTTTGTGGCGGAGATGAAGATCAGTGTGTTAACTATGACTTACGATGGGAAGATTCAGAAGATGATAGTGATGAGACTCTCGATGGCTAGTCTTCATATGGCCTTTGTTACCCCAAATAATGGAATCAATTGTTGTTATCATAAAGGAACATTATTTTCGAAACCAAATGAATCTGATTTTCAAATTCTCCAGAAACAATCTGGAAAACAACAGCGAATCGCCGGAACTCACAATAATAAGCTGAGAAAATGTGAATACCGGTGTCAGTACATGTGACAATTTACGATTATAATAAACATTGTTAAAATTTCATGAGATAAGATCCTGGTGGTTGAATCACTGAATCAAATGGTAAACAAAACAGAACGTAGGTGTGACATCGTAGGGGAGAAACCTTAAAAATAGAACATAAGGAATGTTCAGGTGAGAAACCATAGGTGTGACATCGTAGGGGAGAAACGTTAGCAATAGAATGTAAGGAATGCTCAGGTGAGAAACCATAGGTGTGGCATCATAGGAGAGAAACCTTAGAAATAGAATGTAAGGAATGCTCAGGTGAGAAACCATAGGTGTGACATCGTAATGGAGAAACCTTAGCAATAGAATGTAAGGAATGCTCAGGTGAGAAACCATAGGTGTGACATCGTAATGGAGAAACCTTAGCAATAGAATGTAAGGAATGCTCAGGTGAGAAACCATAGGTGTGACATCGTAATGGAGAAACCTTAGCAATAGAATGTAAGGAATGCTCAGGTGAGAAACCATAGGTGTGACATCGTAGGGGAGAAACGTTAGCAATAGAATGTAAGGAATGCTCAGGTGAGAAACCATAGGTGTGGCATCATAGGAGAGAAACCTTAGAAATAGAATGTAAGGAATGCTCAGGTGAGAAACCATAGGTGTGACATTGTAGGGGAGAAACCTTAGCAATATAATGTAAGGAATGCTCAGGTGAGAAACCAGAGGTGTGACATCGTAGGGGAGAAACTTTAGCAATAGAATGTAAGGAATGCTCAGGTGAGACCATAGGTGTGGCATCGTAGGGAAGAAACATTAGAAATAGAATGTAAGGAATGTTCAGGTGAGAAACTTTAGAAATAGAATGTAATGAATGCTCAGGTGAGAAACCATAGGTGTGGCATCGTAGGGAAAAAACCTTAGAAATAGAATGTAAGTAATGCTCAGGTAAGAAACCATAGATGTGACATCGTACGCGAGAAACGTTAGAAATAGAATGTAAGGAATGCTCATTTGAGAAACCATAGGTGTGACATCGTAGGGGAGAAACCTTAGCAATAGAATCTAAGGAATGCTCAGGTGAGAAACCATAGGTGTGACATCGTACACTGAAAAAATAGAAGACACAACGTTCATCAGCTGCCTCCACTTTTTGGATTAACCTACATTCAGCCGGTTTTCGGTTGAACGTTTTACTTTCTGTAAAATTTCAAAATGCGTGTATATATATATGATTGTTCCAACGTATTTTATTCAAGCAAAGCATTTTTTAAAGTAGAAAACAATAAAAGGTAATATTCCTTTAAAATTAGAAATGAAAAAATTAATAAGTTGAAGTGGTCGGGTTTCGATCCAGGGTCCACAAGTACACTGGTCAGACGCTCTTGCCACTTAGCTACGAAGGCAGTTGGTGTTTCTGGCTTTCCGAGTAATATCTATAGCTAAGGTTTTACTGCGGAGGAGGTTAATCATTGACACATTTTTTATTTTACTACGAGGAATGTCTCGTATAAAAGGAGAGATATGTTTGTTACAGTGTAAAGATTTATACCTAACTTAATTTCTCTTTCCGCCAATGTAATTCGGTCCGTTTACTGTTCACAGTGTAAAGGCAATATAAACACTCAAAATGGCGGGGCGTTCAGTGACAAGCAAGTAACGTTACTCCTGTTACTGGATTATAAAATATCCAACTAAGGCTTAAACTTCATTCACAAAAGTACGTAACCTCAAAATTGCCTGTTTAGCTTACACTTCGATTAGAAAATGACCGAGTTTTAAGCGTAAAATAAGTTGAACGTTCACGGACAAATCACTTTGGCCAGTTTCAACCCATTTTCAGTTAACGTTAAGCTATTACAAAGAAAATATTTAACTTTAAAATGGAGTTAATTTTACCAATCTTCCTACTAAAAGGCTTACACTATATCCACATTTAAGAGTAAATACAACAAAACGCTAATTTTCGAATTTTATTACTCCATAAAGCGGAGTAACTTTCATCCATTTCGTGTTTCCACTTTTTACAGTATAGGGGAGAAACCTTAGCAATAGAATGTAAGGAATGCTCAGGTGAGAAACCATAGGTGTGGCATCGTAGGGGAGAAACCTTAGCAATATAATGTAAGGAATGCTCAGATGAGAAACCGTAGATGTGACATTGTAGGGGAGAAACCTTAGCAATAGAATGTAAGGAATGCTCAGGTGAGAAACCATAGGTGTGACATCGTAGAGGAGAAACCTTAGAAATAGAATGTAAGGAATGCTCAGGTGAGAAACCATATTTGTGACATCATAGAGGAGAAACCATAGCAATAGAATGTAAGGAATGCTCAGGTGAGAAACCAACTAGTAAAGACCCACTAACGAGCTGAGTGGTTTTTTGTAGTGACCGTCTGGGTCGGATAGACAACAGGTTCATAAAGAAATAAAAGTAAATAAATGAAATAAATAAAATAAACACCAAGGAATATAAACAATGGTATTGACAGATTAGTTAAATAAAAATCTGACCAGAAAATATATTTTTTTCTTTATGTGGTAACTATTTTAAATCCAAAAATGTGTAACTCGAGGATATATTTCTAAACTAACTGTATCACAGAGCATCATATAGGATAGATTAGATATATATAAAGCCAAAGTTACTTGTTTATGTTGAGTTTTGTTGTGTTTTTTGTGCAGTTTATGTTTGTGTTGTGCTTTCGTTACACCCCTCTTTCCTGTCCACTCAAGAAACACATAGTTTAAAAACAAATAAAGCAAAGATGACAATGATGATAGCCCAATTCTGATTTATCTTTTACACGCCCAATCCTAAAAGGGACGCTCTTGAGTCATTATAAAAATCAGTAAGGTTAAGTTTGTGATATTGAATTTCCATCTTTCACAGCGTCTTGCACTAATCATTCTGCCCCTGTATTTAAAACCATAAAGTACTACATCTACCATTCTCATTTTAAAGGTCTTGAATTGTAAAAGAACGTTTATTTCAGGATACTTTCGCCTACATGTAGCAATTTAAAAGTTATTTCCCTTTGAATATAAAAAAGGGATCGAGAATAATTAATTTTGGGATTTTAGGACGCCATTTTAAACTATGACTTCATTATGGCAACAAATTTTCCTCAAATTAAATGTCTGATGTGTTATTAAAATATTCGCACAACCACAAACGTTTTAATTTAAAATTTGTAGAAGTTATAGGCAGAGCAGTTAAAGCAGAGATACGAATTTCACCGGCGGCAGCAGTTATAGCACTTTAAAGGCAGAGATACGAATTTCACCGGCGGCCATTTTGTTCCCCCCCCCTCCCGGTTCCCTGACACGCTTTTCGGCTTGCCACCTGGTACCACATGATTAGGTACCTTCTAATAGAGGTATTCCCCCTACCCACAACGGTCCTTCACACAAAACTCACGAACTTACAAATGCAGGTGTC
>JAGDQP010039562.1:442-17681 GCA_022664845.1 Lepisma saccharinum | reverse complement strand
ACGTTCTTTTATCTCCAATAAGTATCGTGTTTTCGTAACATGTAATTTCACTCATGCCTCTTTTAAGATGTGTTCCATTTTTCCTACATTTTTATTTTTTTTTAAATATAGGCTGTACTAAACTGCACAAAATATACGCAATATGGAAAATAATTTAAACGAACAAGACTATCAAGACTATATTACTAGATCGAAACTTCTATTACACAAACACTTTGTCCTTGGATACAAGCTGAGATATGCTGGAGGGCGGGGGGATGGTTGCCATAATTCTGGTGACTAATTTTTCTCAGCATACTTCAATATGATTGTTATTACTGGTGGTACTACAACCGGAATATACATACATCAGTCATTATTATTGTAGGTAGTACGTAATATTCCTTGACTAGAACAGGGAGAGCATGGACGAGTCCGCGGGCCTGGCGTCCCTGATTTTTTCCTTTCAGAAAAAGACTGCTACGATCCTACTTTTTTAAAAAAGGATATATATATATATATATATATATATAGAATTTGCATATTTTTTGTTTAGGATTATAGGCTTATAGCCAACCTGAATGGCGGTATAACACAACCGAAATCATCACAACACTTAAGGTGCTCTGGTACTCTTAAACTCCCTCGAACGTTATCTCATATAAAAAGCATTGCAATGTTTTCTTTTTATAAATTTCAACCTTACTTTTAATTTTACAAACTTCAAATTTTACCCACATCTAGAGGAGATATATATCTATGAATGATATGTCTCATATTTTCAATATATCTAATAAGTCAGTTTAGTTAGGTTTTTGACTTCAAAAAAGTGGCAAGAGTTCGATTTTTACAACTTGAGCTGTCATGTCCTTTCCGCAGTCCGTCTCTTACAGCGACAGTGTTCTGTTTTTCCTCCCGTCCTCACTCGCTCAAGCTGTATAGATCAGATACAGCTGCCAGACCTCAAAACAAGGCTTTTTTTTCTTTCAACTACAGAAAAATGGAATGATAAAAGAAGTAGCAAAAAGTTAGACAACTCGGGTGACGAACCGGCTTGAAATATGACAGGAAGGTGCGATAATTGAAACAATTACTAAGTGTATTTTGAATATAATTAGATAATAAACTTGCATAGCCAAGGTCTAGTGATGATTACAGAACATTTCTCCCGGGAGAATTTAAATACAAATTGAGTGATAAAAGAATTAAAAAAAATATTTTTTCTCTGTGTACAGATAGGAATGAATGAATCTCTAGTTTAGGGTCCCACGGTTGAGTCTCCTTGGGGTGAAATGAGACAAATGAGAATGATGAAAAAAATTGGTGGAATGATAAATTGAAAGGAAGTAGGAGAACCCCGAGTAAACCCAGGAGCACGGTGCTGTCCACCTTTGATAATGCGGCAAGAATCCTTGTGGCGGGATGCTGCGACTTTCCAAGCCACCAAGTTGGTAGCGCCACCACGTCGTTCCATTGTCTCAAATTAAGTTTCAATAGGGATGTTCGATAAGGCTGAAGACCTATCGAACTTCGGGTGTGAAAATTTATCGAGTTGTCATCGGTTACTGGACGAAAGTTATAGTATTATCAAAGTTTCGGGTATTATCGAAAGTTCGAGTATTACTGAAGTTTCGGGTATTATCGAAAGTTCGAGAAGTATTATCAAAATTTCGGGTAATTTTGAAAAATTGATTATTACAGAAATGTCGGGTATACTCGAAATTTCGAATATTATTTGTGTGTGTGTGGGGGGGGGGGTTCTGTGCCACCCGAAGGGCACAAGATAGAGCGATGCGATTTTGTCACAGACAACAGAACCGGCACGGCAAAAGTTGTCAGTCCCACCATTTCATTTCAAGATGGTGGCCCCCCAAAAAATGGAGGCCAACGGGAAAGTGACGAAGTATGATCGCTCTAATATTCTAAACGGGTGAACCGAATCGAGTGATTCTGCTTGTAATTTTATGGGCCGCGACTCCCGGCGGGCGCCGACAAGAATGTTCGAAAACAGCAAAAATGGGGGTTCTTCTACGACCTCCTCATAGGAGAGTGGGGGATGGGTTCGATTACTGCGGTACGTGGTCATAGGCATTTCAAGATGGCGACAAAAAGGAAAATGGTAGTCATAGAGAGGCATTAGTAAGAGCAAGTACATTATATTTCGACTAACGTTACGTCGGTTTTAGTAGCGAAAACTGCGAAAGTGATATTTTTCTTATAGGAAATCAATGTTAAATTAAAATGCTCACAACCAGATAAAACTGTGAAGATGGACCAAAGTTTGCTGGAAGCAATTTAGTACTAGATTTCCCTATTCCAGGGCCTAGATAGCCAAAACTCACCAATCGCGATCACATTCTGACACACTAGGATACATCCTCAACCGTTTTCGTAGATTCTGTTGTTTAGTATGCATCTAAAGGGAAATGGTAAATCACGTATTTATGTCGAGTTGAGAGGTGTCCCCTATAATGTGTCAGTGTGTGTGCGCTTATCTGCATCCTGGAGTACGGCAAATCTAATACTAAATTGCTTGTAGCAATATTTGGTTCATCTTCACAGTTTTATCTGCCTGCGAGCATTTTAACATTGATTTCCCATAAGAAAAACGTCACTTAAGACGTTTTCGTTACGAGAAACGACGTAACGTCACCGTAGTTCAATGGCAGAGCGTTCGCATATCATTCAGGAGGTCCTGTGTTCGATCCCAGCGGTCAACCATCCTAACTGAGGTTTCTGCTCAGTCACACCAGGCAAATGCCGGGATGGTACCCTCAACATAGGCCCTGGCCGACACCTTCCCGAATCCTTTCCCCTTTCATATCCCGGCTTGAACCTTACATACCTAAAGGCCATAAATAAAGTTCAAATTCAACGACGAAACGTATGTCGAATATTCAATTTTTACATCTCTCTTACATGTGTTTGCAAAATTTCAGTAAGAAACCATTGATCCTTTCCACCCTAAAATTGGAAACAAAAAAAAAAAAAGTTCATTAATTTCTGTCGCTCCAATGATCTAACGTAATTATGAAGCGATACAAGTAGGGGATACTAAGCTATTGGGGGAAAAAAAATAAAGTGGTATCCAGATAAACAATAAAATTCATGCAAATAGCAACAAATATACGTGTAAATGTTAGCTTGATACGCGCCGCTAAAAACATAACGTGGGTGTTACCTCCCTTTCCACCACAAACAATTACAACAGGTTTTATGATACTTTAAGAATACTTAGGCGTTTTACAAAGAACAATCAACGTTTACACACTCCAAATTTCTCACGCACCAATTACATTCTCAACACAATGAAAACTAATAGAAACTATATCGTAATAAACTTTCTGAACGGGATATGCAGCGTAAAAACATTCTCCAAACAAGATCATTAATTTCTAGGTTACGAAGAAAAGCGAAAGTCATAAGTAGTTCAAATCGCAAAAGAAATATGCATACGAATGAAGGTTATATGAATTCGATAGCCTACTTTTCTCAGGGAAGTCGAACAGAAAACTTAGCTTTCGCCACATTCAATGAAAATTTGAGTGGAATTTCCTTATCCTAGGCATGTATTTAATGCAAGTATGTTTGTTCCTATTCCTTGTTCTTTAATTCAGACCTGAAAATTCAATCGAAAGAATGGTACCCAGGAATTTTACACACTTTAACAGAAACAGTTACAATTGAGTTAAATGTACTAGATTTTTTTAGTATCAAAAGTATCAATAGTGTACAAGTTACGGCTTGTATCTAGCTAATTTCAAGTTTCAGCTATCTAGAAGATCACTGAATATATTTATGAAAAAAGTTCGTTAATACAATACTATTATTTCATACTTTTCTTTAATTCAGAATGGTTCATCGTGTACTCGAATTTCGCAACATTAATTTAACTAATTTTCCGACGTCATACAATGATGAAATTTTACACAGCGACCTAAGTCGGGTGACAATACAACATTCTATTGTTTCTTCCATATATATCTATATTTTAAAAGCATAGTTTATTTTTACGTAAGAACTTCTTTATCCTAAAACAAATACTAGCCCGCAACGATATTGTGTTTGACTGGTTACAGAACACTTTACATTAATGTATGAACGGGTGAATTAAAAACTGATACATAAACATGTTTCAAACTGACTGGTTGACTCAAATAATGCAAATATCTGTATAATGAGGTTTAAGACAGGAACAAATTTAGGGGATGAGTCCGGAAGTCCGGACCCTATCTCCAAGAAAAACTAAGAGTTTTATGGAAAATTAGAGTAACTTCAGGTGTAATTATATAAATTAAATGTACATTTTATGCCGAGACTCATGTAAGACCCCCTCGCAAACCCGTGGCCCCCTCCCAAATTCAACTTCTGGATACGTGCCTGGTTTAAGATACATATTGTTGTTTCCCACATATACTTTGAGTTTCACAAAACATTGATTATTCCAAAATAAATCGGAAGTAAGTACGTTACGCAACACCCTTTCTTTATAATTGTATTTTAGAGCAACATAATCTGCAGATAATTCAAATTTTACGAAAAAGTTTATCTTTGTACCTGATGATTTTAACTGTCAAAATATTAGAAAAGGATAAAGTACATTTAAATTTAATTGTGAGGGCTGGAATACAATGTATTAATAATTAGGGAGGGAACACAAAGGATATCCTCGTGTCCATTATTTCATATTTTCAATCTCTTCCTTTTGTGGAAAGTTTATCAACAAACAATAAAACTGAACTAAAAAATGCATAGAAATAGACAGCAATTCCGTCATAATAACTAAATCAATACATGAATGAAATTTGTCTCAGATGAAATATCTAGAGGCGTATTTTTTAAATCCTGTACTATTTAAGATCCCATTCCAAGTTACATTAGCTTATGTGGTTAAGTACAAAATGTGACAGATTTCACAGCACCTCTTCTACAGTATTATGAACTTGAACAATTCCACTGAGGTATAAATTTAGATGCAATTAATTTTCTGTGTGCAGAATTTGAATGTAGTTCTAGAACTTTAGACACCTGAGGCTCAAGCCGGGATAGGGTGGGGTAGAGGATACTGGAAGGTAGACAGCCAGGATCTATTTTGTAGGTACCAGCCCAGCATTTGTCCGGTATAACTGAGGGAACAACCCTGGAAAAACATCAGTCAGGATGGTCGGCCGCTGGGATCGATCCCAGAACCTCCCGAAGGCTAAGCCAACGCTCTACTACTGAGCCACGGCGGCTCGGTTTCTGTATATATATAATAAATGGTTGATATCTACTCCCTCAGCTATAAACATACTAAACGTACATTTTGTTCACTTCGGTTTCTGCTGCAAAGCATATACTAGCATAACTGTGTAATGGTACTGCTTCTTGGATATGGAATTTAGTTAAGATGTATTTATGGCCTTTAAGCATCTAAGACTCAGGCCGGGATGTGGGAGGGGAAAGGATTCGGAAAGGTGTCGGCCAGGGCCTATGCTGAAGGTGCCATCCCGGGCCTATGTGACAGGAAAAAGCCTCAGTCAGGATGGTCGGCTGCTAGGATCGACCACGACCTCCCGAATGCTACGCCAACGCTCTACCACTGAGCTACGGTGGCTCGGTCTTTTGGATATGGAGAACATAATGCAGAATTCGAGTAGCTGCGCTGTGTCAAAGGCGATCTTTGAGAATACGACCAATTCTGAAAACTTCTGGGGCAAAAATGTAAATCAGGTTAAATTCAATATATTTAGAAAGTTACATGTTTTACAGCAAAACAACGTTATAGTAGAAAATAAAAGAGTACCGATGAAAATAATAAAAAACAAAATAGTTTTTAAAAAGGAAGAATGACTTGACGCGCCAAGCGGAACAAATTAGCATAATTAATTCAATATGTTGTAATTATACGGATAAAAGAAACCACCGAACAGAATGAGTGCAAAAAATGCGATGAGAATCATTACGCCCGACACACTCCTTTTTTTTTTCTGCATGAACATCGATCAGCATACTGAAATCGCAGGGCTTGTATCAATTCTTGCCAAAATCAGGACACCATAACATTTGCAGTTTCAAGTGACGCCTTTTAAGATTCTTGAATTCTATTGCTACACCTACAACCGTTACGTCATCCTTTCATCACAATCACCTTCGGCTAGGCCCCCTTCCTACCTACACTCTTCACAACCTCAAAGAAAAAAAAAAGGTAATTTGAATTTTACTCTTTCGTACATAGTCATAAGCATTTCTTTAAGAAAAGAAAAAAGGACAAACTTCATGGTGATTATGTAATTTGTTAATACACGGTACAATCAATTTCACATCAACACAACCATCTGAGAAACCCTATTTTTGAGCGTTTATACGCTTGGCGGTTTCTACACCACTGAAAATAATATGTCTCTTTGCCGGCACTACGAATTTAGGTACTCATAATTTAATACCCCCTTTTATACGCTACTGTCTGATACGATCTACAGAGCACATGAAAATGAAAGTACCTGGAATTGTAAATTTTAGTCAATTAGAAACTTGTTTTAGACAGCTCTTTATGGCTCTGTACGACGCGAGAAAAAAACCATCTCTATACAAGAAAAGAAAGCTAAAATTTATACCAAAACATTAGCTTTGGTATTCAAATGTGAAATCAAATATGCAATCTGATATCCGATTTCAAGTATATGAGTTATGCATGTTCTTTCTTACTGATCTAGATAATAAGTAAACATCTGAAGACGCTATGTGTTTAAAAAACGAAGATTCGTCCGTTATCTGTCCCGTCCTTAAATAATAATTAGGGCTAAGATTTTTGATGAAATTGCATCTGTTTTCTGGTAAATCAGAAACGCATAATTTTTAGTATTTATATGTTTCATGTCGTACTCAAACTTTTAAGCTCTATTTGTTAGGTTTTTTTTTTTGTTTTTTTTGGCCATTATGGGTTGTATCTCTCTCTTTCTCTTTTAATTATAAGCCATTTTTGATCATTTTCTTCGTTCCAGAACAGTTGTTGTACGCTGCTACTTCACGAGCCTTAATTTGTATATGGATCATTAACGAGAAAGGATTAACTTGAATAAAGAATCATATTGTCCCAATTTTATCTATTTCCCGAGACACACTTTAAAATATTGTTTGATTGAAATATGGACCTACTGTTGCAGTTGATGTTGAACGTAGCTTTTCTATGTATAAAAGTGTGCTGGCTGACAACCGTCAATCATTTGTTTTCGAAACTTTACAGAGGAGAGGATCTTTGTTACACACTGCAACTCAAAGTTGAACACTGGACTCTGATAGGTGGGCGATAGTTGCATGTAAGGGCTGGAGTGAGAATAAAATTTCAGTTTAAAATTAAAACAGTTATTGCTATTTTTTGTTAGTACGTAATTAAAATTAATACTGTAATTTTTTTTCTACTTTTACTGTTATAGGCTGACAATTTAGGAGACATGAAGCAATGAATACAAATTCCTTTTATCTTACAGGTTAGATCACGCGCAATGAATTATTTTTAGAGTATTTTAGATCATTTTTTAGTCATTTTTCGGTAATTTGTTAAGCTATAAATGCTTCTTCTTAAGTGAATTTTTCAGCAAGTTACAGATCAACAAATTCCTAGCCCTAGTAATAATTCAGTCAATCTAAGGACGGGATCTACAGTTTTTGGTAAAGTGGGCTTCAAACCACTCTTTTCAATGGACCCCATTAAAAAATTGAACCCGTAACCACGCACGCAGAGAACAAGCGTGCTAACCTGTCGGCCACTCTGAGATCTCTCGTCCTTAGAAGCTCAACAGCTCGTTTAGGACGTTAATTACAATTCACTCAATCAGAGCAGTTTCTTTGAACTTTCACATTAAAACAAACCTCTTTCAATTTCACGAAAAAAATGACGAGCATTTCTTAAATAATGTTAAAAGGACTACTTCCGGTTTTCAATACTGTTTACTTACTATAACTCTCTCTTCAACCACCTTCCCCTTTAGTTCCGATAGTTCATGCTTTTGTAAGGTTTCCAACTTTCTTTACAATACAAAACAAGGCGTTCAACAGTCGATCATTTTGAAAGACCGGAAGCAGCGTCACATACTGGGTAAGTTTTTTTTTTTTTTTTGATGAGGGAGGGAGGTTAGCCGATAGAAAAAGTCTTTTCGTCCTCCACAGGAAAACAAAATGGACGTCATTTTAAAGTCTCGCCCTTCCTTAATTCCACTTTCTCCCTCTGACCTGGATACGAGAGGATAAAGCAAGGTCCATTCCACAGAGAACAAAAACAAATTGTTAGCCAAGATTCTTTGTAAAAACTTAGTCATAATGTTTGTATAAACCGTGTCTTTCTACGCAGGTAAATTATACGAAGATTTATATCAACAAAAACGATGCATAGCAATTAATCATTCTAGCACTACGAACGAGCAAAACCGGCTGTTTTAAAAGCCTGATCCCATTTATATATTATAATAATTCACAGCCATATTCAATCCACTACTGGATGAGGCCTCTCCCGGAGGGAGGAGTTGGTCTACTGCTCCCACGCTGACCAGACGTGTTGGGAGAGGAGAGGTGAAGCTCTCACTGTGATCGCCACTGTCTTTTATTCACAGCAGCTCACAAGTTGCATCACGATGCTGGGTAAGCACCGTTCTAGACCCTCTCGCTTTGGAAAAAATCCCTTGGCAGAGCTAGAAATCGAACTCACGATCATCAGTCAGCGACGGTAACCACTAGACCAGCGGGGAAGGGTCTGGTAATGGTTATTTCATTATTAATTGGAAAGAGATATTGGATAGGTGGAAGGAAAAACAGAAGATCTGCATGAAACATTTCAACACGAACACACATCAGATATGAGGTCAATAAAGGGTTTAAAATATTTATAGAGAAAAATAACTGGGTCTGAGAGAGGAGAAATAGTAGGCAAGGGATGCGGATACTATTAGGATCAAATTAATAAAGAAGAGGACGATAGAAAGGGACAAATGGAATCTGGAATCGCAACGAAATTTGACTCACAAGGAAAGTCTGTCAATTGTAAAATTTATTTTCGATTCATAATTTCTGTAATAAAAGCTCATGCATGGCCTGAGAGTTAATTTGGCAAAACACTAAGATGCGCTTCTTCGCTGTTGCCGAGAAGGCTTTAAAATATTCGGGATACGCCAAATTGAGTTTGTTTTTTTTTAAATAAAATGTTTAACCCTGGAGGTCTTCTTGCTGATGAACTTCTTTTTTTTTTGCTGGTGAGGCATGAATTTTTCTGCAACTCTTTTCATTTGCATTTCCTTGCTCAAAGTCCGTTGGCAGAAACTACAGGGCGCACCAAACACATAAGCAAGTTTGTCAGTGGTTCTCCGACGGTCTTCTATAATCAGTCCACTAATTCTGGTGATATTTTCGTCCGATCGGGAGTCGCCCTGAACGAGGATGGTCTTCAAGCGGGAAAACCACTCGCAAAGTTTTGTTTTACCCAGAGCAGTTCCTTCTAAGCCGTTTCGAGTATCACAGCTGTTTCCCCAAACAGCAAACAACCAATGCCTCACGCGTTGTTTCCACTTTTCAGTCATCACAAAAATCATAGAACAAGCGAGATGTACTTAATAATAATAATAATAATAATAAAACTATGTGGCACCACGACTTCACTCGACAACACTGGTTGGTATACTGATGCAGAAGGGTCCCAGAAAGAGGCATCTAGCGGCGAAAGCATGTACTACGACGGATTCGACCATCAGAGAACAATTCCGGTTTCTTTTGGGTTCACCCTTGTATTTAAATTAGACAATCTGGGTAAAAGTAGGTGGCCACTTAACTCCAGACGAACATCAGTAGGTAGAAGAGAGAGACAGGAATATTGTCCCTCGGCCCCCTTTATTTAGCATATTCAAGAGATTGCAAAGAGATACTTCAATAACGCAGGAGTTATTACAGTTGGCGAAGAAAAATCCATATCCATCAGAAACGTAGATGATATGGTTCTTTTTAGCAGAGACTGAAACATTACTTAACTAAAACAGCTACAAAGAAACGGCGAGGAACCTAGATTACAGACAAAATGAAGAAAATATAAGTTGATTGCAATAACTGAAATCACAATAAAAATTAAAACTGGAAGAGGAACCGTATAACAGGTACTGAGGCAAAGAGTTGTAAAATGTTTCCCATGGAGTCTGTATTGTGATAAGTAAAGCCGAAACAGTGAGGAAAGAAACATGAAAGCTTTCGAAACCTGGACATGGAACAGAATGGAAAGGATCAGCGTGATGAGAAAGACGAGAAATAAACAATACCTGAAACAACAAAGATGAAAAAGAAACCGATTAGGACACTGGCTGCGCAACAATAATGTATACTAAAGGATGAAGATCATCCCCGCGATCTTGATATGACCTTTGCGTTGATTTCCATGGAAATTGTTTTACTACACCCTTAAATAGTACTTCCGAAAGTGGCGGTTTACCGCTGTTGTTACGAAAACAGAAGTACAATAGAAGAATTTTGCGTTTCGTCGTGTTTTGGAAGTACTTGAACGGCAAATTTTGCAAGTATATGAACTTTCCTTTCGTTATCGACAGTACAAATACAAATCTGCAGTACAGTTTATTACCTCGGTTCAAATCGTACTGCTGAATCTATACTGTATTTCTGAGTGAAGTCACGAGCGCACAACGACTTTGGTTTTACTTCGGCTATCTTCGGACTCTCCGAGAGGAGACAATCAGTTTAGAACCACGGTACTTAGAACTGTTTCTAAGTACCGTGTTTAGGACTTTCTCAACTCCGCAAATACCAATTTTGAACTCCCAATGTCTGAGGTACTGCTTTTACAGTGTAGTCATATCTCTCAGGAGCGTAATTTTCAACTTCTGTTTTCACCTAGTGTTTCGTTATGTTTTCTTTGACTCATCCTGTTTTATAGAAATGCAATATTTTATACACGAACAGTATAATTTCCCGTTCACATATTGTGATTGATACGATAAACTATTAATAAAACATTATTATATTCATATATTTGAAGAAACTTCACAAACCAAAATTCTACAAGAATCAAAATAACCACAAAGGCAAATTTCGTGAAAGCGGAATCTTGAATATTCTACCTAAGTACTTCCGAGAGACATAAGACGAGTAAAACAATTCCCATGTAAATCAATGGAAAGGTCATACCAAGATGGCGGGAGTGATCTACACCCAAGGAGAGTCTACATAATGTTCGTATACTCTCCCTGATCTACACCGACAAGCAAGATGAATCATACGATAAAACAGGAAAGCACAAGAGGAGATTAACGGGAGAATTTAACAGCCTTGAAGGACCTGCCGCTTTTGCAGAATACTAATGATAATAATGAACTTTTAATGCTTTGAAGTTTAATACTTTAACACTAAACAGGTCAGTGATTACTGCAAGGAAACTATTCATAGTAGCTGTTTATTGTGACACCCATTAGGAACTGTCTACATAATTTCATTAAAATACTGAATTATCATTGTGTACTTACAGTACATGCTTCTACTACAACAAATGAAAGAGGAATTATATTTTGTAGTAAACAACGTTTAACGTTTTGCATTTCAAAATGCCATCTGTTCCTTCATTTAACAACAGAACATTATAATTCTATTTTGATGAGACTTTAAAGCTTAATTATTAAGTTACAATGAATTCTTACTTCTGGTGGTCATTAAATAATGCCGACAATGTTTTCACTTGGCTTCATGGAGAAAATTACAGCAGTTTTCTTTTTTGTCTAAGTCCATGCTTACGTTTTCTTCTTGTTGACGTCGCTCGTATTGATGTCAGATGCGAAGATTCCGCAGGAAGAGAAACAATACACAAAACAAAACAAAACTTTTCCATGTTTTATGTATTAGCTCAACTCCGAAGAAAAAAAATACAGTACCAAATTACGAATAATAAACTGTAGTTGCTTGTTTCTCCATATCCTGTATTGTAATTAACACAAATTACTTTTACAAAAATGTTCTTCCTCGTAGAGATACGAAAAATTAGACTAGAATTTGGTTATCGAATAGTTAATATATATATTTTATTTGTAAAGGAATTGAATGCAATTTCTTTAAATCTAATTTTAAGGTCTTTAGGTAACTTTGGATCAGGCCGGATGGATGATGGCTTAGAGCACCTAGATGGATTTTAATTATGCCAAAACAAACTTCATCGTTGTTGTTGTTCTTGGTTTTTTGGAGGGGGGCACATTCCAGCACAGATTGATATATCACATACTATTTTTAAAAATGAAGCATAGTCAAGATGGCGATCATTGTCGTCATACTTCCTGTCCAGTATCCATTAATAGCCATTTACTTCTCAATATATGTACAGTTTATAAAAGAAAAGGCGTTTTCCGTACTTACACGATTAACTCGTATAATTCCGTATATTCGATTAACTTGCTCTCTACGTTCCATCTTTCTCGGGTCCCCTTGTCGTTATTTGTTGACAACAGCAGCTATAATTTTGGCTCTGAGTTTACCTAGGCACTGTATCTTCATACAAATTTTTATCAAAATCGGTCTCTGTCACCTAGCTATTGTTCCTTGTAAGACTGTGCGAGTTCTTTCAGTATGTCACTCAGTGAAACACAAGTCGCTACAGCGGATTTCTGAAATGCCGTCCGCGGGTCAGCAGGTCTAAAAAAATTGCAGTTTCACATCATTGTGTATTTGTTCTGATCTTTGACCTCTTCAAGCCACCATTCTTGATCATATATGCAAGTTACACTGTCTCCAGTGTGGAAGTCACTAGTTTCAAATGATAGCATAGCTTTAGATGAAGTAACACGTAAGTCCTCAAAATCGAAGTCCGGTGGCACCTTATCTCTGATTCTCTCAAAGGAATAAATGTATTCTTCATTACTGTGTTACAAACGCACTATCACACCGAACGATATAAAAACAAAATTAACCTTTTCAGTTCCTACACTCGCTGACGTCGAAATTGCGCTTTGAATGCACGAAGCTTGAGTCGTAGTACTGACTTATATATTCACTAAAGTTTTCCAAAGTATCCCTCAATTTCAACTAGCAAATGCCGATAAGATACCTAGAAAAATGCCCGGTCGCTATCTTCCTCTTCCCATTCGTAGAAGAGTGTTCGCCAAGTGACATCATCCCAAAGGCTGGCTTAGGATATTACTGCCCGTCATATAAACACACTACTCTGGGCCACTGAATTTCAGTACTTTTGATGTCCACGGATCGACAAAAATAACAATTTAAAAAATCATGGTTCGGCGATACGAGTGGAAAAATTCATGGACCAGGATGGCATAATAATAATAATAAAAAGCATTTTTGCATTTAATTGTTAGTATTTGTTTTTAGTAACTTCTAGTACTATAATATTACTTACTATTTACATAATAGTACTCATTTAGTTCAAGACATTTCAAAGTTTTCTTGTGTGTAAAACATTACGAAGACCGAGATGTCGTTCGGATGACAATATTAGAAGGGATCCTTGAGAGGCAGGTATTTATGATGGAGACTGACTTGATCTTGCCCAGGATAGAATCCAATGGCGAACATTTGTTACTGCGGCGATGAATTTGCGAGTTCTGTAAACCATATAGTTAGTAAAACATTAGTCTTAAGAAAATCTAGGGGATTACTATTATTTTTTTTTCAAAGACTAGAATCCACAAAAATTCCACACACATTGACAACGATGCAGTAAACTACATATGCAGCCTACGTTTATAGTTGTTATGGAAATTTTTCGAATGTTCCAGGGTCAATGTGAGATATGTCTTCAATTCCAGAATAGCCCAGAGATAATTTTCGCATTCTGATTCTATTTGTTGTTGAAAGTAAATGCAAATATAAAATTTTAGCTTTCAAAATATAAACAATAAATTATTAAAATGTTACTCTTCCGTTTCAGAACGATAACTGTAAAAACAAATAATAGGTCCGATACTTTTACAGTAGTATATCTGGCCAAGGACCAGTAAAATAATTTCGCGAACCGGCAGCTGAAACGCGCTAACCTCCACATAAAATTCTCCAAGCTAATCTACACGCTTCATTGGACATTATTGGCACGCAGTATTTCTGCATCGTGAAATCCATTTAAAAGTCACAGTGGTTACTGTTTCATATTGTTAGTATTCGATTTGTTATACATTAGGAAGGTGGTATTCTAATACTAGTGGTTGTTGGTAAGTTTCAACCTACTACCTGTTTGGATAGAAATACCAAGATTTTTATCTCTGGTTGGGACGATATTCGGAATCAACAACCGGGGATGAAATCCTCAGGCATAAGGGATAATCCCCGGCAAATTGAGCACTGCATATTATTTCAACTTTCTTGTCATTACACGCATGTACATACAATATCCTTAAATATATCATCATTTCTATTTCGAATACTGTTCGCAGGAAGAGAAAGAAACTGCAGCAAGAAAATTTAACTTACAATCGGGAAAAGTAGGATATTCTCAATTAAATACTATACTTACGTTATCTCCTGACAACTATAAAAAATGTTTATTTTCACATTTTCGGGTCCTCACTTACCTGCAATAAATAAATAAATAAAATTATAATCATTTTAGAAAGTTACAAGTTGTTAATATATAGAGAAACAATAAATATACTAAATTACTTTAGATAAGAATAAACTTCCACGTTATTAGCTACGCCAATTAGATAATTGTGGGGGCTTTGTGCTGGACAAACACCGTGTGCGTGGGTTTTCTCGGGGCTTCCCCGTTTCCTTCCACTTTCTTCATTCCACCAATTCTCCCATCTTCATCTACACGGCCTGACCCAAAGTTGCCTTAAATAAAATTCAGTCTAAATGACAATGCCGAGAACCTCAATAGACGGACGCGGATTTGAGATTATCTTCCTCGTACTTACCTACGAAATACTGATGCTTGGAATCGGGGAATGTGTTAGAGGAATATTACATTCAAACTTTATAACAATGATAGTATTTGAGACTTTTCGCCCTATTTGTATCTCCACTTGGAATTTTGAGCCCTGGATCTCCCCAGCACTCCCCCACTACTCTGCTAAAGAAATCATGGTCACTGATTTTAAAGTAATGGAACGAAAATGGCTTGGTATTCTAAACTTTACATTTTTGGCGTTTAGACAAGGTGTCTACTAATTTTGACTTGAAATTCCATGAGTTTTCCAGAGTTTCCATGATAAATATATTTTTTAAATTCCCTGAGTTCTTACTATAGTGAAATATGCAAATAATACATATTTTTTTTAAATCCCACCACCACTGACTCAAAGCATTTTGTATATTATTGGTATTTCACAAACGAAAAAAAAAGATCATTTCTTTAAAACAGAGGAATTAAAGACATTGAAAAACTCCGGGCAGCAGTGAGAGTCGAACCCACGACTTTCGCCTTGTCGGAGCGTGCTCTTACCAACTGTGGGCAAGTCCACCTCATAGATTATTGATTTCCCTGAGTATTCCTGGTTTTCCAGGGTGCTGGACACCCTGTTTAGAATATCTTTATCCGTAACTTTACTCTAACCGTGGCAGGGTTTGCCATTATTCCACCAGGTCAAAGGGAAACAATAAAAACCTAGTGATAAGCTGATTTTGGGGCGGAGAGGAGTTAAAAGGTCAAAACCGGTTTCTTCATTTTGTTTTAACATAGAATTTTAGTTTTTAACCAAACATTAGTTTTTGTTTAAAACTCGGTCTTTTGTATTATTTTTATTCAAGTCTGATTGTTTTGTACACTAGTGTTTTTATAACTTGCGTTTTAATTAAAGATCTTGTTTAAATGTATTTCTCTCATGTAGATCTTACTTTTCTTAAATATAGCTTAGGCTTTCCAAAGAAAAACTGAAAACCGGCGTTTGAATAAAAATACGGCATAAAAGAAAGAAGAAAAAAGATTTTGCGGAGCAGAATTATCTGTTTTTAGATAATATTTGTATGCGATTTTTTTTTTTTAACCTGATCGCTTTCCCAATGATACGTTGTAACCGGGTCACTCTTGGCGACTCGGTTTGACCCGAACGTAAGTGACCGGTGACCCGGCCCGAAACTTGATCCGAATGACCCGACTGGGAAATATTATGAACTGGGACTTTTGGCGTCGTATTTTTTGTGCTCTGCGGAACATCTAAGGTCCTGGTCACCTCTGAAAGAAACAATGAACAAACACAAGGAAATAATTAAAAATCCTACTTTGTTCTCCGGGTTACCGGGTTTAATTTGGGTCTAAAGCCTATACCCAATCCTAACCTTGACCAGATTGACACGGTGACCCGTTTCACCTCTGCACAGTGCACTAAACGTATGAAATTGTGTTACTAACAAGAAGTAGTCTTGAATAACACGGAACCAAATTTGACGGTACACCAGTGCGAAACTATATCTAGTCAGCTTCCAACATCGATATGTGACCTTCCTTCCCCATTCTCTCTCTTTTTCATATAACGAACGCCTGCCTTTTTTCATTTATTCCAAAAGCAAACGTCCTCCAAACATAGGTGCAATATTAAGAGCTTCTGACCTTGGATACTCCCCAGAACTTCTGACGTATGTCGTTAAGAATACAAGGTTTGCGTAAACATCGAATTTTCTTCCGCTGCCTGCTCCCCGACATGGTAACACCAGGAAGGAAGCTGAGGTTTCTGAAGGTCAATCGTACTTTTCTTTACCTTACGTATAAAAAGCAACGGAGCACACGATACTCTTTAGAACTATATGAAGAGACGAAATAACTAACAATGTTTAAAAAAACGAAACCAAGCAGGATCTAACGGAACTGGGTTAACTTGTTTCTAGTAACTGCAATTGGAATTTATTTTAAGGCTTTTAGGCAACTATGGCTCAGGCCGTATGGATGGTGATGGGAATTGGTGGAATGAAGAAAGTGGGAGGAAACGGGAGAACCCCGAGAAAACCCACGCACACGATGTTTGTCCACCACAAAGCCCACATGGCACAAGTAGGGTTTGAACCGACGAACCGAAGCGCTAGAGGTGACCGCTCTACCAACTGAGGCCCTGTAGTCCCGTTTCTATTAACTATAATATTATTTTCCTAGTTGGTACTAAATTATTGTGCTTTAGCAACAACGTAGTTCGCACAGTGCGGAGGATTCCAAAAAAGCTGGCCCAAAGTCATAAACGCAAGTGAATAATCTCTACTCATTTTCTTGGTGGGATCGCTGATAACGAATCTGAAGTCAGAGTTGCAAAATGTAACCCCCTTCATTCCCTACTGACAACCCCTATTCGTGAAACAGCCTGTATATCATGTT
>JAGDQP010039561.1:1573-17682 GCA_022664845.1 Lepisma saccharinum | reverse complement strand
GGGCTTAGGCGGGCATTTTGGATAAAAGATGGACACATTTTTAACGTTTTCTTATATTTTCGTGACATACTCGTGATGATACACTGTCATACCAAATTTCATTTCTCTATCTCGAACGATGTGAAAAATGGTATTTCAGCTGCCATTTTGAATCAAAGATGGTGAATTTTTTAAAACGTTGTTATGTTTTCCTAAACTACTCTTGATAATACATCATTATGCCAAATTTCCTATCTCTGGCTCAAGCAGTTGGAAAATGGATTTATGACGCCCGCCATTTTGGATCCAAGATGGCGTCTTTAGAGATAGTTTGTAATATTTTCATAATCTACTAATAATGTTGTACTGTCAAACTAAATTTCATTATTCTAGCGGCAGCCGTTTAGGCTGTGTATTCTTTAAAAGTTTAGGGTTGGCGGCCCTTTTTAATTCAAGTTGGCGACTTTTTCAAATTTTTAAAAAGTTTTCTTAATTTGCTACCAATGATGTAGTTTCATACCAAATTTCACTGTTCTATCTTTAGCCGTTTAGGCTGTGTATTCTTTGAAATTTTAGGTTTGGCGGCCATTTTGAATCCAAGATGGCGACCTTTTCAAAATGTCGGAATTTTTCCTTTATCTACTTATCATCCTCTACCTTCATACCAAATTTCATGTTTCTAGCTTACTCCAAACACCCTAAACAATATGATGAGTGAGTCAGTCAGTCAGTGAGTGAGTGAGTGAGTCAGTTAGCCTAAAATGTGCAATTTCAGGGGTCCACAACTAGAACATAGTTTGAGATACGAATATGAAATTTTGTACATCTGCACATATTTACCATATCTCCTTAACGGCAAAAGCTCATATTCCTATCTTTAACATCTTTTTTCTTACGGGGCCCCCAAATCGTCGATTTTGCCATAAACTCTTGTTCCTGTATAACATGCTTCTGGCAGTGCTAACGTTTTCTGACGTGAAGAACTTGGCTCATGCACTGCCGTGCATGTTGATAAATATGGCAAAGCTTCCCTATGTTTCAATAAATATTTCATTCCCACGGGTGGTGGGTATGGGAAAAAATCTGCAACATGGAAGCACAGTGTCCTGGAGAGTGGTTACGATAAAGGGGCGTAAGTACCCAAAAACTCGAAGTTAAGGCCGCAGCCAGCTAGGGGGGGCGAGGACCTAAACGAGGCCGAGCGAGCGAGTATATATATTATACACCTACAAAAAGCTGTGAAATCCGAACAAAAACACCAGAGGTGCAAAAAGTGGAGCCAAGTTCTTTAGCCCTAAAAAGGTGTGAAATGGGAGACGGATGAGCCAAGTTCCTTGGTGACAGCATGTAACAGGAACAAAGGAACTTGGCGCGAGCTGGCAACAGCCTTAAGGTTGGTGGCGGTGGACGTAGTGGGTTTTAGGATCTCCACCACCCTTATAGCTTGAGGATCATGAACCTTGCCACTTCGCGCCAAGTTCCTTTGTTCCTGTTACATGCTGTCACCAAGGAACTTGGCTCATCCGTCTCCCATTTCACACCTTTTTAGGGCTAAAGAACTTGGCTCCACTTTTTGCACCTCTGGTGTTTTTGTTCGGATTTAGCTTACTTGTCCAGGTAAACTGAACCAGAAAAGAAAGAAGAAGGCGGTGAGAACTGGACAGGAGGAGAGACAGAAGAGAAGTACCTGTCTTTCCAGGTCAACAGGTGCATGGGACACCTGCAGGGCATATCTACTGTTCCTTTTGACCCTGGCTCTTAACCCGTTCTCCTGGCTCTCACAACTCTGCTCCGAGAGATATGTTCTCACGCTCTGCCTAATGCTCTAATAATTTCTGAACCGAATCACAGTCATCTCTTATGGTGTGACGAATTAAGTACAAATAATGCTTGGAAAGCAAACTAGAGGAAGCTCTGACCAGGGTCCCGGCAGGTTTGTTAGTTGTCCCTGTAGATATAATTATGATTTATTTTTTATTTATATACGACTTGTAATAGACTAACTTTAATGTAAAATTGATTTTAAACCTAAATTTAATTTTAAACTAATTAATATTAATTTGTTATCATAGGCTGGAGTGACAGCTACTGTCTAAGTCTACCATAAGTTGTAGGAACATTGGACCTAGTCCGAATATTTTTCTGGATACCGAACATATTGAAGAATTAATAACGTGGGTTTTCATAAAGTACCATTTCGGCATTAGAAAGTGATGGAAACACTGGAAAACGACGACAGAAATAAAAAGACGATGGTAGCCATCAACACTCCATTGTGCTTGCCTCTAAATATAGTTTCGATTATTATTATAATTGCAGTTAGCATCCCACTTTCGGAAAATCGAAGTCAATGTTACATCGCAGATAATGTCTTGAATTAAGTTAATCAAAATATAGTCAACTTAATTTAATGCAATTCACGGTCATCAGGGCTGATTCTTTTTACATTCTTCTCCTTAGTTCACAATGGTTAGCTGTGTCCTCAAATCTTGCAACGTTAATTAAGATCTAACACATTTCTTGATGTTATACAATGATGAAATTTTGCACAGCGACGTAAGTCGGGTGACAATACAATATTACGTTGTTACTCTCGTATATTTCTATATATTTATATATTTTAAAAACATTTGTTTCTAATATGGACTTCTTTCTCCTAAAATAGATACTAGCCTGTAACGATCTTTCGTTTGACTGTTGGCAGAACATATTAGAATTTGGGTCACAAAATGTTAGCTTGATAAAACGTATCCTAACAAATAACTAAAAAAAACATTTCTAAAACAATCCGTACTAAAAGTAACAAAAAATATAATTTTGTTTATGTTTGTCTAAAAGAAAAGCATGAGGCGCGCCAATTGAATAATTTATGCAGTGACTGTATACGAGAACGTGCCGCTTGCTTTTCTTTTTAGTCGTGCAGAAACAAAATAATTTTTACTTTTTAGTACGAATTGTTAACGAAATTATGTTTTAAGAAGTTATTTATCTTTTTTTTATATATAAGTGAAAGCAATGAAAGCATCCCAAAAACAGTACAATTAACTATTATACACTACCGTTGATCTCTAATGATCCAATGGATACGCAGACAGTTTCACGTGTTTAGCTCTAGGAGTTGTCAGATGTTTAGCTACGGCGACGCGATCGCAAAAAAAGGGCTGTGTAATGAGAAAATAGCAGGTCACGAAATTCTAATTCCAAGCTTCTAGGCTCAAATCTGGCTGCATACAAATGTGAAATTTCAACTGGACGAAAGACGATTGGACGAATGAAGACAGGATGTAATGAAGATCACGTTGTTTCCTAACCTATTGAAAAAGTATACGTAATCCCGTTTATTGAAACAGTAAATTTCTCTCACTCTTGATGACACAGTCATGTTCATGGCCAGAGTAAAACTACCTGATTTCAAGTAATCTTAATATGACAAGTTAAGTGCTTGACTTACTCTGGAATCCTGATTCACATTCTTGCTCTGTCAAGGGTATTCCAATGTGGATTCTCCTAAACTCTACTGTATCTTTAAACCTTGGTAAAACCTTTATCACTTGATTTCCTATTCTTCATCAAGTTGGGTCACTTGTGGAAACGTTTGATTCAGTTTCGAGCCGTATTAAAACTGTTATGTGGAACGAAGAAAAAGTCAGATTAAGGCATTCTTGATATGATCAAATAGTCAGCGTAGTGAAATAATCATTAGCACATCAAAAGTATGATGAGCATCCCAGAAGAATTCCCAGCATTTTAGAAGAATTCCCAGCATCTCTAGAAATAATAATAAGAATTTAGAAAAAAGTTGCAGTATGTTGGAAATATAATCAGCATATCGAACGAATCATAAGATTGTCGAAGGAACCAGCATATCGGAAGGACTATCAACATCTCGGAAACGTAATCAACATCTTAGAAGGATAGTTACTGTATGGAAAGAATCTTCAGCATTACGGAAGAATAATTAAGAATCGGAATAAGCATTAGCACCTCGGAAGGGCAAGCAGTATATCAACCATTTTATTTATTTATTAACAAGAACTGAGATACAGCACTAACAATCATTTTGCGCTGATCCATACGTACAGAAAAACAACCCTCTGTGTGCAATAAGGTTAAGTTAGGTAGAGTACATACCAAAGCGAAGCCCTCTGTATGAGCAAGATAATACCAGAAGCGAAGCCCTCTGTGTATCAGGATGTCCCAGAAGCCAAGCCCTCTGTGGACACGTGAAGGAAGAGGAGTTGATCACCCAAGAGTAAGTGATACCCAGTAGTCTGTGCTGCTGGGTTTTATCGGTGAATGTAGAGGTCCATGCTTCTCCTCCATCGATTCCAGATCCCTCTATCTCTTGATATCAGCTCCATCTGGTGTTTTGATGTGTAGTTGTGTGTCATCTGTCACTGTTTATGTCACTCATTTGTTTGATTTGATGACATATTTACACACACAAACACTGTAAGTGCACTTACGTAATATACGAGTGTCTGCGAACAATATTTTGCAATATTTTTTAAATGTTGATCAGTACTGAAGTTGGGTACGAAACTGGATAAAAATTGGCTTCCACTCAACACATTCTGAGCACATTTTCAGAACACTCTTTGTGCACCTGTCATAATACACTTGTTTTATGTTTCTATCGAGCTAAGAATAGTATATAACTGCGGACATCTTTCATTAAAGAAACGCTGTCCAAGAGAAACATTCCTATGTTTCAAATTTCAGATGTTACAGGACAAGTGACGTAAAAATTTAGATTTCTATTGCATTGTATGAGAAATTTAACTACCAAACACATTCGTGAAAATATAACATGGGGAATTGATTGACAAAGTAAAGAAATAGAAATACTGTCAATTGAACAGAATTCAGTTAAATGAAAACAAGCAGAAGAAAACCTACTCATTAACAGAACGGAGGGCATTTAAATACATTTAGAAAAGGAGAAAGGACAGGATAACAAGATGAATAAAAGAGGGCGCCTGGTAACTCTGTATTAACTTTCTTTAATTACTCAGAACACATAGAGCTCAAATATCAGCTGGCATATCAATTACAACAATTTTGCTAATTCGAGGATGTACCATGTATGAAAATGGGCTTGTGAAGGGGTAAACAAATGAGTAAAGGTTCGAAGGGGAATAAAGGTTAGGTTAATTTGAGATGATAATGGATGATACAACCTAGTTGCAACTCCCACATTATTCACTCACATGGCCCATATTCAATTCATTGGGCCATGTGAGTGAATAATGTCAGATAACACACCCACACTTTCGTATTAAGTATTTTTATCGTTAGTAACTTTGAAGTAGAGTCTACTTAAAATCAAGATGGTTGATGACAGTTTCTCATCCTTGGGCAACTTCCGCAATTCAAGATGGAGTCCGCCAATAACTTCACTGTTCAGTGCCATAGGTCATGTGAGTGAATAATGTCATATAACATACCCAAATTTTGATATTATATATTTTGCATCGTTAGTAACTTTGAAGTAGAGTCTATTTAAGATGGGAACGGCTGATGACAGCTTATCACCCTTTGGCAACTCCCATAATCAAAGATTCCGTACGTGGACAATGTCGCTGCTCATTGTGCCATATGACTGAATAATATGGCATTGGACACTCGAGTTTTTTGTTCTCAGTTTTTTAAATGTTAATAATTTTGAAGTATGGTCTATTTAAGAGGAAACCTGCTGTGACATCTTGTCACACTTAAGAGCTCCCACTATTCAAGATGGCATCCGATTGTTTAACACACTTTGCCGTATGACGGAATAACGTGCAACATCTTGTAAAATATTAAGAGGACAGAAAATACTACTCTGTTAGTCACCCATATCAGTTCGAGATTCTCAAGATGACAATTGTTGCAGTCATCTTGAAGCATCATATCGGCTGCTTCAACAGCGTATTCCTACCTACCTACCTACGTACATGGGGCTGTAGCCCTCAGTAGGCTTTGGCCTCCTTCAGTCTTCTTCTCCACTCGTGCCTGTCCATTCATGCCCTTCTCCATCCCTTTATCCCTAGCAAATGTTGAGTATCTCTGCACACTGTCTCTTCCTATCTTAATCACGATTTTCCTACTAGTCGGTTTTGTAAAATTGTTCTCGAAGATATATTTTTGTACTAATTTTCTTTCAAGCGTGCTTTCATATATATTAGAATGTGGTTGAGAAATAAGTATATGCTGCATTTTCTTGGATCTTCTAACTCTTTTGTCTCATAGTTCTGTAACTGGCTTTATGTGGAAAGTATTAAAAAGTGAGAACTACAAGCCTTAAAAGGTTAATTACATCAGAAGCACCAGTGCCAAGATATCATTAATATAGTTAACATTGGCGTTTATTATCATTAATACATATGGGATTTTCTCTAAACATTTACGTTCGCACTGCTTCATAACTACTGTTCTAGAACTACCCTGCAATTCAGTTATTTGGTAGTAAATGATGCCACTATCAATTAATATCCTGTCTGAGTCAACTAAAGTGTGTTTCTTAGCTTTGGAGCAAAGTATAAAGAGCCTTGATATTGGCAAGAGAAAGGTTGATGCAAGCAGTGCTCAAAAGTTAGAATTTGCTTCCTTCTGATCGTTAAAGTATTATGAGAATTTACCCTTGATGGGATCGTTGCCCTATTATCTATGTTAACAATGCTCTCTGTAGCAGTTGTAGTATGCAGAGGGTCGATTAGACCACTTACTAGTCTCTACTATTGGCTATTCCAATCCTGACCACAGTATACGGTGAAATTCTAACTTTCATTTCCTCTTTGTGCTTGTCTTGTATTGCATCTTTTCTCTCTTCATACAACAGGTGCAAGCTTTTTTTTTATTTTGGAGCAAGTATGCACACTTATTATGTTCTCATGGTTTTGGAACTGACAAGTGAGGATAATGACGATGATTCCACCTTACGTGAGATCCTATCTCATGAATTATTTATATAAGGATCCACAAAGGATTCAAGAATCCAGGGCACTTCTTTTTAAGAAAACGATCTTCAATAGTATAAGGATATCTTTAATGGACCTGAGGTGAACTAGGACGTAGCGATGGTCGTTTATGCGCCCTACGGCAAAGAACTAGAGAACCAAATGGAGGATTGTAAGCATATGTACATACCAGACACCTTCTTTCTTTCTCCTATCCTACTTCTTTATCAGAAAACTGACTTTTTGAGCACATCAACCCATACTTGAGATATTACAGTGACATCCTACAATAACGATGAAATAAAATAGCTGATTTTCTGTATGATTCAGTCATATGACACAATACGTTGAGCAGTGACTTTATGCCTGATACCATTTTGAACTGCTGGTGTTGCCCAAGGATGAAATGGCGTCAGAAGTCATTTTCATCTCAAATAGCCATTACTTAAAAATTATCATCGATAAAAATACTTAATACCAAAATTTTGGGTGTGGCATATGACATTTTTCTGTAATATAGCACAATAAGTTGAACAGTCACGTTACCCACGGACATCATCTTGAAATTGTGTCAACCCTTTTTAATCTCAAATAGACTCTACTTCAAAGTTATCAACAATGAAACTACTTAATATGAAAATTTTGGGTATGTCATTTGCAATTATCCAGTGATTTAGTACAATGCGTTGAAAAGTCGAGTTAATGGTGGACGCCATCTTGACTTGTGGGATTTGCCTAAGGGTGATAAACTGTCATTAGCTATTTTCCACTTAAATAGCCTCTACTTCAAAGTTGCTAACGATTAACAATACTTAATACCAAAGTTTGGGTGTGTTATATGATAGTATTCACTCATATGGCCCAATACATTGTGCATTGATTGTATCGGCGGACGCCATCCTTAATTGTGGGAGTTGCCCAAGAGTTACAAGGTGTCATTATCCATTTTCGTCTTAAACAGGCCCTAATTAAATGTTATCAACAATAAAAACAAATTTTACAAAAGTTTGGGTTTAGGGCAAGAAAACCATTTTGCTGCCAGACTCGGGCGCGTGATAAATTTAAAACTCCATTTTTTTAAAATAAATTATTTACTAATACAAATAGTAGTAATATAACTAATGCTATAAATAAAATAATAATACGAAATTAGGGTCTACATATAGTTAGAGTTACACTACTATAAAATAATGAGTAGTTTAGAGATGTTCTCCTTAAATCTTCACATTCAACTTCTTTTAACCCACGTAAGATAGTTACGCTTGCTAAAGATCATCCAGCGATTTCTCTGAACGAGCATTATTCGAGTGAACAATGACGCTGTCTCTCCTTTGTAACAATATTCACTGAATGTCTGCCATGCAACCATCCACAGAAATATCCTATCACATGGATCAACCATAGTCGAAAGTAATTAGTAGAATTAGGCGCTAAAATATTTTATCATCGTTTTATTTTTCTATTATTCTGTTCCCTCCTAAGAACTGGGAAGCAAAGAACCGCCAGTCTAAACCCAACCCTGGGTTCACCACTGCCTCTCAAAACTTGTTGGTACAATATTAGCATTTTGTACAAACAATTCAGAGGTACAGTTTTTGCAGTGCACATCACGTGTTTAGGACATCATCCGATGGATGGCAATGGCAATTCTCCATCGTTTCACCTTTCCCAGGGACCTTCGAAGCATAAAACCTGATCATCAACACTTAAGAAAGATTTGTTAAAACTTACTTTATGGTTTACGGTACTCGCAAGTTCATCGCCGCGGTAACACGTTCTCCATAGGATTCTATCCTGAGCAAGATGAAGCCAGTTTTAGTCACAAACACCTACTTCTTGAAGATCCCGTAATGTGTCCCTGTTAACCCGAACAAGTTTGTCGCGGAAGTCGAGTGTGAACGCGTCCTGAAGTTGAGAATTAATTGAACACGTGTGGGAAACAGCACTTATAGGTGACACACACACGAAGTCGTCCAAGAATTTGGAACAATGACAAGTAATATGAAGAAAGTTTAAGGTAGCTGATGCACAATGTGGTGAGAATACCAACATCACTATGAGTGAAAGCAACTCAATACGATAGTTGTCCTAAATACTATGGTATTGTGAATTGTATATTATATTCTAATACACAATAAATATTCAAAATTATCTTAGTGTTGTCTTTATTACAACTAATCTTGCCAACAAAAATATGAGAACCTTGTACACATTGAACACAAGATTATGTTAAGAATGATTTCCTAATATCTTCGAGTCATAATCCTTCAATCAAGACAGCTACTATCTCCAAACAATTACAATTAATACGCCCAAAACATCAAACGTTATCATGAATCTTTAACAACAATTGGACGTGCTGGCAATATTATAAAATACAGAATTAAATATTGCAGTTCATTTGGAGTTCGAGCGTTGGCATAATGTATTTTTAACCTACGTATTTTTTGCGGAAACAAAATAAACAAATTTCCAGATTCAACAGCACTTTCCCGGGAACTAGAAAAATAGTTTCGAGAACCTGTCATTGAAAATCGCTTGCTTAAGTCAGGTTCGTATCTACAAGTTGGTTTCACGGGAACCCGGTGCCTTCGGGAGGTGGGGAGAAAATCCGAGGTTTATCTGTGTGTAATTTACGTAAAATGAATATGATTTTGAAAAAAAAATCTAATTTTACTAAAAAACAATCGGAATTCGGGGAGAGTCCGGACTCCCACCCCATAAATTATTAATGGCTTAAGTAGTCTGAAAATACCTCTATACGGACGCATTACTCAACATGTCAAACGTTTGAAAACCGCTGCCTAAACTAATAGGCTAGATTGCCATCACGATGAGCCAAAAGTTTGTAAGAAAGGAGAGTTTTGTTAGCCATCTAACAACCATTTAAAGAAATCTTTCGCTTTCTATTAATGAAGCAAGGTTTTGAAGAACGTTACAAAATCTGACAAGATATGTTTTTATTATAAATGATATAAGATTAAAACACTTGATTAATATGTGCTATGATTGCACTGTATGCATACTTGAAATTAAAATAACTACATCGATGATGTAGTTCATTCAGTTACTAGCAGAGGGCAGTGATGGTCATTAGCAAATTAGATGCTTTCTAACTTCCTGAAAAATTGTCTTATTTGGCATTGATTTACTAGTTTGGATTTACAGAACCGAAGCTGAATCACATTATTGAAAGAAACAAATGTGTTAATACAATTGATCCTCATCTACATTTTTAACAGTTCCTGTCTTCATTAAATTCTTCAAGTATTTAATTTATTACCAAAACCTAAAACTATAAATTCCCGTTAGGTTACAAAAAATCCCTTTGCGGGGGATAAAAGGGAACTTTAAAACTTGTTGGGATTTTTGCTGCGATAGTACGCTGAGCTGATCAGTAGTAATATATAAAAGTACAGTCGAATATTCTTACGTCACGCAGATAGCTAAAGGAATACTGAAAAATAATTGTCGCACCTGCATGCAAGTTATGTCGCAAAAAGAAAATTTATGCTAAGTATTTAAAATATATTAAACAATAGGATTTCCTATTTACGAAATACTGAAATACTACTAACGATTTTCAAAATTAATAGCAATCTGATAATCTATCGCTGTGCTTTCTTGTTATTTTTCAAATCGTACAAATGAACACTCCCTTGTAAGTACTCGGAATAATAAAATTTACATACTGAAATAAATTATTCATAGCTATACTAAAATGTACGTAAATAAATATGTGTGAATGTAGATTAATGCAGTATGCACCTGTACTGGAATTTAAGCTCAATCTCTCCATATTACACAACGTTGTATTAGTGCTTCTGTTACATAAACATATACCACATAAATATTAAAAGACATATATTGCAACTAAATAAATGTTTCAGATATTTTCTGTAAGATAACTTACAGTATTTTACTTTTATTTTCAATTGGCAAATAGTTTTCATTAATACTCTTCGTATGCTGCAAGAACCACTTTCTGACAGGTAAGTTCCTATTTCCGGAAAACTTCACTGCAGCGTCTGCTTCGTAAATCCTAAAACTGAATTGGAACTGGAAGCACAGCCCGGGAACACTTCCTGTTCATCTACTGTCTCCATTAATGTGCACTGACGCATGAGCCTACGCCAAGTAAGTATGTATTTGGAAAATACTTAACTATATAACGTAATTCAGCAGTTCTCAATCACTTCACTATGGGATGCTACCGACAAGTTTAAATATTTCTTCTGGCGGGCCTTCTATCTCCAGTAAGGTAAGTATTTTAATTTCCTATGATTATGTAGTATTCCACGTTTAATTTGATGTACGCGAATAACACGGCGCAGTTCCAGTACATCTGGGATATTTACAGCAGTTCTTTAAACAGTATGGATTGACGCAAAATGTTTCACGCTCACAGCTGTTCGAGGAATTAAAATAGAGGGTTCATTCTCAGTGAACAACACTGCCACAGTCAAAGAAAAAATCAATATTCACTTTCTTATCTGTAATATTTTACCTCTTACCTCCTCAGAATGACGTCATGAAGCGTGTTTCTTTTTCCAAAAAAATTATTAAAAAAATGAAAAATAAAACCTTCTCTATCCGGGCAACAATGGTCAGTCAAAAATGATCACGTTTTCGTTCAAGGTCACACCAATGTTTATGAATGTGCAACTCAATTTAGATTGCGATAAAAATTTCACACTCAATATTCGACCTTTCAGCAAGAATAAAATAGCAAAGATTTCAGTATTCTTTTCAGTAATACTGCATTGTATGCATTTAAAATAAATATCACTTCTTTAACGTTTATGGACAAATGCACAATTATTCAATCTTGCAAATTGAAATGTATACAACGATCTCTCTTGTAAAATAAATTTGGCTTAACTTCCATATGCAATAAAAATGTTCTACTCATTAGTTGGCAACTGACTTCCAATTGGCATACATTTAATTAAATTGGCATGCATTTACTTGTACCCGCTCTCCACATCAACCCAAGAACAATTACTTCAATTAACAAGTCATTACGAGCAAACACCTGACTTAGTGTTGCCCTCCACGTAGAAATATAAATGTATAGATGGTGGATGATGTGTTAGACAATTTTTCGTATACCTTATACGTTTCACACAAGGATGGTACCTACAATGTCCTAGCGGGCTCCCTTTCAACATTTTCTCTTCCATCAAATCAAGCCCTGAACCTGAGTTACTTTAGGCCTGTAAATAAATTTAAAATTTATTTCGTGTGAAGTTCACACAATAGATGGCTCTAACCCTTAAACTGTTGTTCTTGATCCTACAAACACTCTAAGATTCTTCAACTGAAAACTCCTTAAAACGAGTAACAACGTGTAAAATATTATATTCTACGAAATATAAACCATTACTCTACAAACATTTTTTTCAACGCTAAAGCATTTAATGCTTCAAATCTTACATAAATTATTTTACTTTACTTTTACGAAGGTTCTGTGAAAACGTTTTTGAACAAAAGATATAACTCAGACAATGGTTTTAAGGGAAAAGATCACGTAACGCATTTTCTTCATAATTTCATTTTGTTTGAAGTTTGTTTACTTTGCCCATGAATAGAGTCTTTAACGAATAGGTTTTATGCTGGTTATTCTTAGCTGTTCCTATCACTACAAATTTCTTCATCAAAATCTGTTAATCCGGTGAAATCTTACTTGCATCCCTGAATAGGATCATTGTAAATATCATTGAAATCTATCTAATAGAGAACTACTTACAACTAGGCCTAACTACTTCTAGCAATTCTTAAGTAAAGAACGATAATTTAAAATAACTTCCGAATTCAAATTAAGAGCATCAGATTGACTTTACAATTATATAGATTATGATGATGAAGGCAAGGTGACCATTGGAACTTTGGACACCCTATCTAGGATTAGCAACTCAAAATTTTCTAAAAAACGCACATTTCGATGCATTTAGTTTGGAAGACTGGCATGCAACACACTAAGAATAATTACTGCACTCGTTTCACTATTATCTCATTGTCGGGAGATGTCCGACACGAAAGCTGCTTTTGTCGCGATAGTTATTGCGTGTTTGTCTTACAACAGTGCCCCAAACGTTCAAACCAATTATCAAGCGCTGAGTGGTGCGCAACTTATTTTGGTCTCGACCGATTTATTTCAAACTTTTGTGCAACTAGTTAATCCGTACCATACACCAACAACATGTTCGTGTAAAGCCCTTCGTTGCGATAATTGTCGTGTATTGGGTCCCAAGAGATGATAAGTCATCCAATAGTCTGTATATAATAACGGTGGAGACATTTGCGAAATATCCATTTTAGGAAAGATCTCTCAAACCGGACATTAAGCGTCCGATTTGAACTTGAGACCGGACAATTGCCTTCAAACCCGCACTGTCCGGTTCAGAAGCAGACGGTTGATAACCCTACCCCTATATCGCAGATTTGAACGAACCAAAACTGATGCTGGATAATTCAACCAGCTAAAATTGAGTAATACGTGGCCAAGGTAATACTCGCCTGGCCACAAATTTGGAAGAGAGCAGCTACGCTGTAATACTCGCCTGGCCACAAATTTGGAAGAGAGCAGCTACGCTAGTCCTAAAACTTTGTACAACCGTTCCCTATGTCTTTTGTGTGACAGTCCAAAAGCTGAAACTAACTAATTCTACAAGTTCAAATGGAGTACTATATAGTCCATGGAAAGTGTCATCCTTCTCAATCTTCTGTGGAACAATGTAAAGGTACCCAGCGGAAATTAGATGCTCATATCTCCTTTAACTGGTACAACGTCTCACCCTAGCTAGCCCAACAAACCCACTTGAGTACTACCTGGCCGAAGTAATATCTAGCCTGGCCAAACCTTTGAAGTCCTAGCGTGAAGTAGCACCGATTTTTTTTACACTAACCCTCTATTAGTTAAACGTCCCAAAACTTGAAACTAGCTAATCCTTCCTGCCTAAACTAACTGTAAGTACTAGTTTTCCCAAATAAAATCTCGCTTGGCCAAAACATTCGCGGAGTGGTCAACTTTACACATGCTTAGAAAAAACGTTGGTAAACTTTATTTTTATATGGGCCAGTCTAGTAACTTTGGATTTCGACCCGTCATGATTCGCTTATAGCTGTTAAAATCCACACCCATGCCCCTGCCGGGACTCGAATCCGGGACCTTAGAGCCAATGGCCTACGGCCGCAGAACGCTCGGCCACCCGGCCGACACATGCTTAGAATTTCATCATTTACACTTAATTATTAAGAAAAAGTTATTCATCTGCCGTTGATACGTAATTCATTAAATGTTTCGAAAGATCCTAGTCTATTTCGTGTTGGTATCAATACACATTGAAATAGTGTAAACAAGTAATGGTCTGAAGGTCTCTGGGCATAGGGAACCAATGTTTTTGTATCTCATTGTCTTCCATCGGATGAAGATTATGCACTAAGAATGGGATCTACAATTGAAAACGGGCTCTGAACCACTTGATACAGCTAGCCAAAATAGTGGATGAGTATATGAATAATGCGACTGTAGATTCAACTACGTGTATCTGCTAACATTAAGAAACATTGCTTCCAGCGCTGCAGTCCCAGAATTTTCACAGGTCCCAGAATCTTTAAATTTTTAGTTTATGTATCTTTAAGAAGATATTAAACTGAAAAAAGAAAAAAAATGGTTGTGTTAATTCAACACTTTTCGGAGTCCCAGAGCGACTACCACTTATTATGTAAATCAACACAACAAACATTGTTCATTTCGATGGTTCAATACAATGGGTGTTGTTAATGGGATTCAACGTAATCCGAAGTGTCATACAACTGTATCACAGTGCTGAATCACCAAAATCTACATGTTTGTTGTTTGATTTAGCACAGAGATGAATAATCAGATAACTTCTGCAAAAATGCTTTGGTTGTATGCCATTGAGGCAAAAATTTACAAAATTATATGCATAATTTGTTGCGTTGAGGGATAGACTTTCACACAGCTACCAAGCATATGTATATCAGTTAGCAATGATTTACAATTGTATATTACGATTACAGAAGACAAAGAATATAAGTGAGATTGACGAACAAAGGAAAGATCGAGTTAATAATTTATAAATTGCCCGAAATAAATGTGACACACATTATATTCCGTGTCATATATAAAATATTATATCGAACTTCTTCTTAATTGGTCAACATGGATATTACGGCAATATGGCCTTGTATTCATCTTGAATAAAGAAAATCACTGTTTTCTAGCAAGGCTGATTATACTTTAATAACAAAAAGAAACTAAAGTATAAAATTTTCAGAAATATACCACCTTCTTCAGACAACACTCTATAACCCTAGAATGCAGTCTAAAGAAGCAGGTGATGTACTTCCGAAACTGTTACACCTTAGTTTCTTTTTGTTATTAAAGTATAATCAGTCCTATCAGATAGCTGTGTTTTCTTTATTAATTCTTCAATATCACTTGTGTCGTTTGGCTTCTGGAGTCGACATTTAACACTTTTGCTCAGCACGTTACAAATTTATACAGAATGATGGGAGCTACAACATACATCCAAAATTCAAACTTCTTCCTTGATTTTGAAGATAGAGGTCATATCTCAAATTACTCAAGATTTGTACTAAGAGGCCCACCAAACTAACAAACGTTCTACTCAAATTAACTGTCGGGACGGGTGTAAACCAAGGTGCTGATACCGCTCATAATTTCGTTTTATCTTATCTCAAATTAACTGTACACTATATGCCGACTTTCTAAAAAAATATATTGTTGTAGTTAAGAGATGGGTATCAAATAGTGACGCCTTTTTGCTCTTCTCAGAATTTTGTTCCCGACATCGTAAAACTAAAAGTATTTGACAGTAATAATCTCATCGGTGTAACTGCAAAATTAAATCAATCAGCGAAACAAAAGTTGAAGGTATACTTATTGGAGCAGAAGGTACACGATAATGTGTACGGCTAATCAGATGGTATACGGCGTGTATCTCCTTATATCATCGACTACAGACCTGATTACTTGTCGCTTATTTATAAAATATGGACAACTTATTATTGCCATATATTTGCATTGTTGAAAAATAATAAGACAGTAATAATAGAAAGAACGGATCATGGGTTATAGAATTAGTTATTTAATCAAGGAAATGATACTCAAATTGTTTTCAAATTGCCGCTAGTCAGAGTAGA
>JAGDQP010039560.1:0-17682 GCA_022664845.1 Lepisma saccharinum | reverse complement strand
GAATTGGGTCACTGTTTGTCTCACGTCATCCTCATTTTCCAGTGTTTACCCAGAATTATGGTTTTTCAGAATGCGAGAAAGACAGTGAGTAGTCTGTTGGTGCATGATCTGGTAAAAACGCTCGTTGAGGGAGTTGCTCACAGTCACATTACTAGATCTTAGCACGGGCACTTCTTGCCGTGTGGGGGTGCGCGTTGTTACCGTGGATGAGCACACCCTTGCAATTAACCAGAATAGAAGTTCAGTCCGTATGTGTTTAAGCTGTTGATAGCAAATATCTGCATTGACTGTCTGGTTACATAGCAAGAGCTAAAAATAAATTATGCCACGGATATATAACCAAACACTCAATATTAGTTTACAGGAGTGGAGATCCTGTTTTGGCACAGTTCCTGTATGTGCTCTGCTTAGGTACCTACTGCCTTTTACGTGTAATCTTATGGTAGATGACCCATGGCTCATCCCGTCACCATTATGTCTAGAAATTACTCTCCTCTGTGACGGGTGAGCAGGGAACTTCAGATGTCAACTCGCTGTTGAGTCGTTAACGCATGGTATAACCATTTTCCGAGTTTTGACACGTATCCAATCTCCTGCAGTTGAAGATGAACGGTAGAATATGTGACATGGAGTTCGCTCGCCATTTCTTCAATAGATTGTATTGGATTTACCTCCATGGGCATCGATGTCCAGCTGCACAGGTCTCCCTTCTCCTGGCTTATCGGCGAGGCTGGTGTCCTTAGACCGAAATCTCTGGAACCACCTCTGGCATTTTCGTACACCCACAGCACCGTGATCATATACGGTAAGCATGTTTCGTGCCGCTGGTGAAATTACTGCATATCCCTAGTGAAATTCATACAGCACGACATGCCCTATATGGGCCTCCGACACTCATTATCAAACACAAACCACACTTCCAAAACGTGGTGTAGCCCGTTCTTCTTCTACACACTGCTGCACAATAAAATGTCCTATATAACTCAGCTATGTTGCGTGCCATCTAGTTAACTATTCACTCGTAAGATAGTGTCAGTACAGCGGTTATCGCACATACGACATTTCTTATGATATATTATGTGGAAATATTTGAATAAATAAGGTATGGTTTCATCCTAATATATTTAATTCCCAAATTCTAGAAAGATTACCTGATTTTCCACACAACTATTAAAGACAATTTAACAATCTTACTCTTACATAACTCTTACAGACATTATAATCAAAAGTTACTCTCCAGACTTCATACATTGGAATATTATGTAGTAAAAAATATACGCCTATACGAAGATCAAAAATTATGTGTGGTAATCATTACTTCAGAATGGTGGGAATTTTCACGTGCTGATTTCTGATAAAAGTGGCGACCATGAATGAAAGGATTTAAAAAGAAGGAAACAAAATTTCTTCCTTCCATTTAGAAAAGAAAATAATGAGTTTACATTTTCATCCAATACTGAACAATGACAAATAATCGATCGGGAAATTGGTATCTAAAAGCGCAAATAATACAAGTACACAAGTCATAGCGATTTTTAGAATTTTAAATACGGTGTATTAAATGGGAAGGTTAGACATCAAAATGTGTATTACGAGAAATCACGTTTCTTGGACATCTTCCTTCGTTCCCTGTATTCTTCAAATTCATTTATAGAGTGCACAATTAAGGAAAAACTAGGCACATTTTTCGGGTACGGTTTTGGTATCTGAATTCGTGTTTGGCAGGGACAACTTAAAAGTGATTCATTTACTGACTTCTGGTGAAAGAGACGAGTAAAATTTCTTGTACTTGCTAGCAAAGTTTAAAACAAATGAAGCACAAGTTTATATATCTGTACATAGTGTTGTTATTTGAATTCGTGTGGCAGTGCCAACTTAATGGTGGCGTGGTACTTTCATTGCTGATTTCTGGTGAAATTAGCGAGCACAGAATCTTTAAGTTGGGCCTGCACTAAATTTTAATTATTACGTACAAAATAGTAGCGCACAAATGTTAATTTCTCGCTCATATTTAAGCATTATTTAACCCCATTATTTTAGTATATATTTTCTGTCAGAACATAATTCACAAGACCAACTTAACGAACCAACATAATTCGACACTATATAAAACATTGTGTGTACCCGTCCCCAAGACGACAAGTTCCTAGTTGTCAGTGCTGTCAATCTATTTTTTTATATATAAAATTCAATTTTTCAAATTTCTTCCATTAAGTTAAACGTAGCGGCAGTAAATATGGCATAAACTTTATTTTAACAAATTGAAAACTACCCGGGTGTCCCATTCCCAAGCACCCCAGTCGTAAGTGTTGCCAACTTTATTTTTTTCAATTTGCTTCCGTACAGTTAGTTAAATGCTCACAAAACGTAGCGTAGACATTCTTCGACATAATAGACAAATCGATCTACTGTGGGTCCTAAGCACTCTGCTTTATTATTCAAACCCACTTATAAAAAAAAAATATGTTCGTATCTGAGATGTTATCAAGACATTGTTAGTACTATAGAATCACAACGCTAACTTCTTTACCGCTCATAGACGGAGTATAAAAGATACATTTTATTCACATTCTCCACACATCTTCCAAGACAATTTCTCGGTTTCCTGTACAAATGGTATACATTTTTTTTAACTCAGGATTTCTTCAACAATTTCACTTTTCTAGCTGCAATATCTGATTATGTAATTCACTTTGTAAGAGATACCACACTGAACTAGCCGTATGGGTTGCTTCTCTGCTATCAATACTCAAAAGGTAAAATATCGCTAAAGCATTTTATTTCCATGGTTTCACAATTAATGTTAATTTACCATTGGCCCGCAGCGCAGGGCCCTTGGGTCACTTTTGTCCAATACTTAATTGCATGCGTTTGAACCAACACTTCTATGCACTCCAAGAGATATTCAAAAAATTATCAAACGTCTTAGAGGACGTAGCGCACCTGGACCTGATAAAATCACTACTGCAGCACTACAACATGCTCCGCGCAACTTACCAGATTATTTAATGCATTACTAATGCACAGTCATTTTCCGGACACCTGGAAATCTGCTAAAGTTATAATGATACCGAAGCATGGCAAAGACCATAAATTTCCTGAAAATCACAGACCTACTAGTTTGCTTTCCACGTTAAGTAAAATTTTTGAGAGAGTCCTACACAGTCGCCTCCTTCAACACATCGATACTCATAACTTATACCCAAGACATCAATTTGGTTTCCGCAAAGGCTTTGGCACAGTGTCAGAAGTAGTCACTGAATTCATCACTTCGGAATTTAATGCAAAGAAACATGTTTTTGGCATATTCCTTGATAGTTCCAAAGTTTTTGATAAAGTTTGGCATGATGGTATCATTTACAATCTAATCAGCCATGGATTTCCGCACACACTGATTCGCATTATATAATCATATCTCACAGATAGAAAATTCTTTGTCAATTATAATGGAGTTTCAACGAATCTTCGTGACATAACTTCTGGTGTACCACAAGGATCAGTGCTTGGACCACTCCTATTCAACCTCTATACTGCTGATATACCTACTGCTGCCAATACCCAACTCGCAACATTTGCGGATGATACTGCCATCTTTGCCTCGGATAAAACACTAATTTGTGCTCAATTATATGCCCAACTTTATCTGCAACAACTGGAAAAACGGACCTCCAAATGGAGAATCAAATTGAATCCAAAAAAAACTTCAGTTGTACATTTCACTCGCCGAAGAACTGCCAACTGCCGTCCGTTTACTGTTTTGATGAACCACTTCAATTTTCAACACATGCAAGATATCTTGGTGTAGATCTTGACTCCAAATTAACCTTTCAACAGCACATTCAAACTGTAGCCAAAACAGCCACTAACAGTTTACTAGCAATATATCCTCTACTGCGCAGTCCAATTTTCTCCACAGCGACCAGGCTTCATATCTACTACATGCTCATCAGATCGCTTCTCACATATTCAGTACAATCTCATCTACTACTACTTCAACGAGTACAAAATAGAGCAGCTCGCATTATCACTGGACATTCCAGAGACACTCGTATCACGCAGCTTCATGATCATCTCACTCTGCAATATTTATCTGACTTCATTGAGCATATTTCAACCTCCTTCTGGATCAGAATTCGCACATCACCATATGTCTTACTTCACAATATTGGTACTGCCATTCCCCTCCGGCAAACATATCGTATGCCACATCCCAGACTGTAACATCAATTCCTGACATTTTTCTTGGATGAATAACATCACACCTAACTTATGAAGACTTGTGACTTTCACTGTAAATCTTCCTCCTCTTTTTCCACTTCATATAACACCATCTCTCTACTCCCACACCACATTAATAGGGTTGCGACAGTTGCGTCCTATTCAGCATCCATATAATCAGTTTTCATGTCATTATTCACAACACATATAGAAGGCATGAACAAATAAGTCCGAAACTTCATATCATTTACCTGTCATGATAAAACTTGAACTTGGTTTTTCAGAAAGAATAGCATTCTAATGTATGAGCGCTCGCATAGGATATGCGTAAAAAATAATTAATTCCTTCTATCTAATCTTCTGTGTCCTTAAAGCTGTAGGGAAATTAGTAGGCAAACATAAAATAATAATTCCATAATTTTGTATAAAATAATTAGTGTGGATTCTAGAAAACATTTTTAATATTGTATTCTCCCACCTATTATTCACATTTCGAAACCAAACTTTGACCGAGTAACTCAAACCTAAATGTTTAACGTCGTAATTCTGCATGTAATGCACCCGTTTTTCATGAAACAAGAGGCGGAGAATGATTAATAAGAACCTTAATAGAATGTTAGTGAAATATGTTTCAATAATATGATTAGAATATCGAAGGGAAACTCACCAATATTTATTTGAAAGAACGTATATTTTGTGAATTCTGAATTGTTTTTGAAATTTTCAGAAACAAAATGCAAATTGGAAATGAATTTCTGACGTTTCGCACATTATATTTAGTACAGTCTCTAGTTTGTATGCGTAATGTCTTACGCAAAGGCCGCATCTTTTGGAGAAATTAATTTTTATTTTAAAGAATCTGTATATTTTTATTTGTGATAAAAAAGACATAGTAGGAGCCATAAAGTAAATTCTAACCCAGGTAATACAATACCCAGTAAATTCTCACGCAGAACCAACTGCGAAGGACAAAATATGTAGTTCGTCGTAGAAACGTATATACGTGTATATATATATATATATATATATATAATGTTTGTGTGTGTAAGTGCATTTAGTATATAGCTTTGTTTATTATTATTATCATTATTGTGAATTATTCATTTGTCATTCTTTTTTTATTGTATTGTAATTCGCGTATATTACTAACATTGTATATTTCATGTAATTCTATTATTGTGTATTGCCCTTACTAGTGGCTAATGTGCATTATTCTTTTTCTTATTGTAATATTGTAACCATACAGTTATTTTGACAAGGGTTGGGTGGCAGAGCAGCCGTAGGCTGAACCTAGCCCGCTTCAATAAAGACCATTTCGATTCAATTTCAATTCAATTAGTCTTTTATTCTGATGTTTGTGTGAGAGTTATTGCGAGTAGTGTGTGAATGAGTTTATAAAGGAAGCAGAAGCAGGACGTATTAGAGAACTTTTCTTTAGAAGAGGAGGTGGAAGAAGGTTGTGTTGAAGGTGAAGTAGAAAGTGAATTTGGGACAAACCACGAAAGTGACAGTGAACATAATAGTGACACTGATGAAGACGCTGATATCGATGAAAGTGGTAATAAAAAGGCAATTACTTTTTGGGCAAGGACGATACATTAAAGCAGAATAAATGAATGCCACCTAAAAATACAAGAACAAGAGCCAGCAATTTCAGAAGGACACATCTTCCTTGAGTACGAGGTGAGGCTAAGAATTGAAAGACTCCTTTAGAGTGTTTTCAGTTATTCTTTAGTGATGGTCTGTTAAAGAAGGATGTAGAAAACACTAACAAGTACATAGACAAGGTTGCTCCAAATTATAATGTTCATGGCAAATATATAAAGTTAGAAGAACAACATTACCAAAAGCAAAAGTGCTGCTGATTGGCCTTTTGTATTTGGTAGGCCTATTCAAATCAAGAAGGCAAAATCAGGATGATCAACAATCACACACATGTTATATATCTAAATTTTCTATCATTGTTGTTAGAGTATGACGTAATAAAAATGGATTGTTACTACCATTATTTCTGCCTAGTAACCTTGGGTTATCAAGATGGTAAGATATTTTCAAATAATTGTTTTTAAAACATTTTTTGAAGATTTTTTATGTTCTTGTAGTACATAGTTAGTGTTAGAGTATGATTAATATTGTTCTAAATATTAGTATTTATTAATAAATTAATTAACCCAATTTAAACCTATTTACCCACTACCATCCATCGTCGTTTCAAAACAAAAATTAAAGGAAAGAAAGAAAAATTTCTGAACGTTTTAAAGTTTCCACAGGTAAAAACATGGAATAAAAGATGAAGATAAAAGAATGTCCAGAAGAAATAGGGAAATGTGGTGTTATAGCCAGAGCAAATTAATAGAAAGAAATTCTTGTGAACAGAAAACCAGTATCCCTTCTTCATTAACGAACTCAAAATCCTTTCACGTGAACTCTCGGAAAATGTGTGCCTCGACTACCACAGCCCCTCAATACTAGCAGATATCAACAGATTATTATAGTCTGGAAGCCAGTGTGATCCACGTGCATCTTCCTGCTTGGGGAACATTTTTCTTATCCTTTACAGTCTAAATAAAATTAATAGAGCTGTTTAATAAAAATTAAACTGGGTTTCCAAGGAGAAAACGACGTCCATTTTTGGTCTAAAGTTGTCCAAAGGCTTTTCTCTTCTTCTTTTTCTCATAAAATCCTTTCCGTTGAGAAAGCAATCTTTTAAACTTGGTGTGAAATAAAAAGACTCAATATGAATTATTTTCTTCAGAAAAAGGATTTTAGAAATTTCAAAATTGTAGCAAAAAATTAACTCTTTAGAAACCAAATTGACGGCCTCTTTTGGTGGAAATTGATCAAAAGCTCTTTTTAATACTCTTTAGAGAAAATAATTTTAAAACTCACTCAAACTTTAAAACCGGCACTGTATTAGTTAGCTTGGCCCAAAGAAATGGTAATTATACGAGAGTCTCTCCCTAAAATTGGGGTCCTGGATGCCCAAAATTGGGGGAATTAAAAATGAAGTTATAAAAGATATCTTAAGGGATATCAAATGAAAAGATTTTCCAGAGTGAATATGAATTGTTTCTTTAGAAAAGGTTTTTATTAATTCCAAAGTCATTGCAAAAAAATAATTATTACAAAAAATAATTATAGCAAAAAATTAAAAATCAAAATAGTGGCCATTTGTAGCGAAAATTGTTCACGAAAATTTTATGAAATAATATCTGTGTTTTTAAAAATTAAGCAAGTTTTCTTCTTTGAAAAAACAAATCTGATGTTACTCTTTTGGAGAAAATATACACAAGCTTACGTGCACAGTATTCAACAAATATATCATCCATATCATCATGATTGTCAGAATTCCTATCGCCTTCATTTGCAAAAAGTTCTTCCATTACGATAAACATATTGAAGTTTCCCTTATTTCATCTAGCGTCTGCCTTTCTGCTACATAGTACAACTGCTACAACTGGTGGAAGGATTTTGCAGGGAGTCCACCAAACTGGGTTTCCGTTTTCTGTCCAACAGTGATCCTTAAAAGGGTCTTGAAACTTTGTCCTAACTAGCCTCTAAATCCAAGCCTGATAATTCGATCTCTTTATTTGCTCAACTAAAGAGGCATTTGACGGTAGTCACAAAGAGAAATCTACGTTTGCCTCTCCGTTGAAAGCGTCCAATATTTTTCTCACCATATGCTGTTCGCTTTAAGCAACCCAAGTTCAGCCACAAAAGGACATTTACTCTATCCATAAACAGCCCATATAAACTTTTCAAAGGTACACCCATTGTGTCATCAACGGTTGAAGATGTTCCGAGGTTTTGGAAAGTTGTGAGATAGAACTCAGACTTCTCAGAGAGCAACATTTTCAAGTAGTTTACGTTTCCTTTTAAATCACTTGTAGAAGAAGCACAGCTAATGGGAACCTGAAGTCCTAGTAATACAGAACAGTACTCAGGAAACCTAGATATCCTCTGCCAGTTTTGTAACTTTAAGTGTTTCCACAACTTGTTTGAAACATCAAAATTGCATCAGCTATCATTAACATGAGCCAAGGAAATTAAAAAATATGTCATTAGCAGGGCCGTTTTCTCGTACTAGTTTATACGTATACCACCTTTCAACAGCATATATGCTGTAGATGACAAGTTCGGAGTCTATTTCCTCCTGATTTGACATGAGCTCAGGTATTAGCGTCGCTTGCTTGGACAATTATAGATTAAAAATTTCACCTTCCATTATTAAAAAGAAGTTGCGATCTTTTGTTTAATCTTTTGTAACTACCACACCTTACCTTACCAATTAGCTCTACTGCTAGGGGTGAGCTTTGGCCTCTTCAATTATTTACCCCCATTCCTTTTCTTTTTCTACTTCCACTGTCCATCTTCTTGGTTTTAGTTTTGTTTGTTATCATACAATAACCATAATTGCTAGTTTTGAAGTTGCATTGATTTTCTTTCTCTTAACTCAACAACGTTTTGAGAAAAACAAAAAGCAAAAGCCATTGACCAATTTTCGAACATAAGTGGTCGCCATTGTGGTTTTTATTTGGCTATAAATTTAGAATTTCTAACATCTTTTTTTGAAGAAAATAATTCATATTCAGTTGGAAAAATTCTTTCATAAAATAATTCTTATTCAGTTGGAAAAAGCTTCTGGGAACATTAAGTCGATTCCTGTCTAGTTCAAACAATTAATACCCTCAACAGGAACTCGGCAAACTTCCCCTAAAAATATAGAGGATCGATTCTACGCGTCACACACTGACATTTAGAATACACTTTTCGACTTTACTTGCCTTATAACATCTCTTATAAATTCAAAAAAGGCAATTTCAGCATACAGTGTGATAGAGGAGACACTGAAGAATAAATTCCCGGTGAAAGAACACGTAATCAGTAAGAATAGTATATATTATTTAATGTTAAAGTTGTCGTCACGCACAGATATTTTTGCAATCCGCACTTACACTCTGACAAACATTTCCCCCAAACCCTCTGAAAGTATGGAGCCCCCCCTAAAAAAATTATGAAGATAAATGTGTTAAGTTTAATTTCTAGTTTAAAAAACATCCAGAATATAAAAATATAATGCACGTATAGGAGGAAAAACACAACGTCACGTACATACATCGTCACGCACTGTTATATGTGAATTATTAGATTATTTTACCTTGTAAGTATTGCTTTATTTTTGTAGAGTACATTCTGACAGAAATACGGTAAACTAGTGGACTCAATTACAGATTCTAAATAAGATATCACTATAAAATATAATAAGTGGTCAAAAATCATGTATTCCAAAAGTTAAAATTTGCAGTTTGCACAGTTTCAATAGTTTTTGACCGTAAAAGATTTTGAGTTGAGGGTGTGCTCGAGAATTTAGTGAAAAATGAGGGTCTCCCAAAGGGCAGTCTTGGAGGATCACGCCCCCAAGCACCGGACTGGGATGCGGGAAATAGAGTTAAGGAGGGTAAGTTATTAATTTTTGGCTCCTTCGAAGGGGCGCCGAAATAGGATATTTCTTCCCTTGCAAAAATACAAGCTGCAGCCCTCGGTATAAGATGTGTTACTAAAAAATACTTTAATAAGTCAGTACAAACGCAAAGTAAGATTTTGTTATTGGATTATTTTTTTTTAAAAAAAAGGTACGGTTTTATAAATTTTAATTATGAGTTATAAACTAAAAAATGAGTTATATGTATTTTATATGTTGACATAAATGAATTATCTATTTACCGAGCCGCCGTAACGTAGTGGTAGAGCGTTGGCATAGCATTCAGGAGGTCGTGGGTTCGATACCAGCGGCCGACCACCCGGACTTCCGCGATGAATTCTTCTATTTGACGTTTCCTCCACTCGTGAATTACCTCCCTGACTTGCTTGCCAGTGCACCTGCATGACTTTCGTTGAGTGCAGAAAAAAGCATCTCATCGCCGTAGGAACATTCACACTCATCACATCTTTCGAGGCCCATTATTTCTGACGTACTGTTCACCGTACTTCCATTTTCACTCATAGCTGTCATGGGGACATAGCGACATTTCTGTAGAACAAGGTTCTCACCACCAGTATCCATCTTGGTTGTCTGCCGCTGCAACAACATGGTAATACCTTTCTCCCCTAGCAATAGTTGCACTCTGCCTTCTTGGAAGTTAAGCTCACTTGATACTGGTTCAAAAAATCTTTACCCAAGAACATTTCTTGTTGAAGTCTGTCGTTCACGACGAGGAATTGATGGTAAATCCCTTCATCTAGAAGTTTCAACGGGAGCGTCACTTCTCCTTTCACACACTTTTTCCGGGTCCCCGTATAATGTACTAAAATGACGTTACTAGCTGGTTTCAATTGCGGACTGAATATCAAAGAACTTACTTTCTTACACAACCGATATGACCACAATGTCACATCTGCACTGCTGTCGAGCATCGCCTTTACGTAATGGTCAAGAACCTGCACACAAATAGTTGCATCATACCATGAGTGGTCCATATCTTGGGTCTCCGTGGGTGACTCTTTTTCCTCTTCTTCAGAATCGCTATGATAATCCCATTCGCTCATGTTTAAAACTTGATATCTCACTGTAACTTTTCGGATACTTGCTGTAGGTCCATAATCATCTATAAGTCTCTCACTCCCATTCGCTCGATCATTTTCACACACACATCCTGCTATAAGTGGGGTCTGGTAATTCTGCGCCATCGTGTCATCGACCCTCAGGGGCGACGGGATTGTCCATTTTTTGTTTCGGTATCGTATTCATTGAAGCTGAAGTTCGGAGCATATTGGCTTCCCCAAGTTGCAGTACGTCCTACTCCTGGTGTAGAAGTGGAGTCCTCATGTATCCCATCATAGTCGTAGTCCTGATCACTGTCTCTGCCTCTTCCTCGAGGTGGTCTACGGGATGAGCGTCGCCGACTTCCTCCGTGGTAGCGTGCGGAATACCTTTTCCTGGGCTGACCTCGGTATGGATGATTGGCTTGCTCACAGGAGACTGAGTTGCCTGTAGCTGGTACATCTTCTGGTATTTCCGTATCGACTTTGGACGCTTCATTGACTTGGACTGGTCTTCCTATATAATCTTCCCTTCCCTTTGGCACGACTGGTCTACGCAATTCACACATGTCTCTAGCTTTTTCACCACATCGAATAAGTCCGGAGATTATTGAGTTTCACTGACACCAGTTGTCTTTGACACGTGACAGGGAGTAAACTCATTATCGTACTGTTGTGCATCAGATGCCGTAACGTCTAACTCACGAAGGCGACGAAAACGACAAGTCACGAAATATTCTACACTCTTGTCGACCTTTGGGTTATAGTGGATTGTCCTTAATCGTGTTACTTGTGTACATACTACATCTTCAGATTGGTAATACGCGATGAAACTACGCTTAAAGTCCTTATAGATTCTGAAATTGTGTACGTGCGAGTAAAACCATGACAAAGAATTTCCTCGAAGCACAAATGAAATTGTTTCCAGCATTTGTTCTTCCGGTATGCCTACAAGGGTTGCTTCACGTTCCAATTGAGATAAAAAAAAAGCTGTCATCTCGTCGTCGTTGGCAGAAAAATGCGTGAATGATCTCAAGTCAGCCTAATGCATTTTCACTTTTCCGGTACCTCTATTTCTGCTCCTACTCTGTTGCGTCTTTGGTTAAAACTATCCCGATGGCGTCGCCTGGCCTCCATCTCCTTGACATGGTGGTGTTCCTTATTTGTTCCCTTATCGTCCACCTTGATGTGGAAAACTGAAGGTTGTCTGGTTCTGACCACCCACTTCCTTGGTCTGAACTGGAATCTTCTTTCTTGCTGTTACATACTTATTTACTCTTAACCGTCATCATACTTGTTTTGGTAGATAAACTGATTAACACTTTTGGTATCTACTCTTCATTTGACAACCTGCACTTAATAAAAACTTATTATATCACGAAGAACGTTAGTTCGTCGAGTGACGCGAAGCAACTAGTCTTTTAGCGCCACTCACATATATCGAATCTAGCAAACTATAAGCCCGATTTTGATGCTTGAAGTTGCATTTGAAAGCTTTTTGCCATACTAAGACAGAAAATAAATGGATCGGTAGGACCTCCCTTGAACCCCCTAGAGTGGTTTGAAAAAAAATATCAGAATTTCACATTTCTGGTGATAGCACTTACCACAGACCATATAGGCGGCCGAAGCTTGCGCAATCGTAATTTACGCTTCAATGCCTTACAAACAGTGTATAACACATCAAAATCGTTGAAGAGGTTCCAAGAATCTTTTTAGCCCAATCACGGAATTTTCACAAATGATAGAAAGTGCCTACGTCATTGTGTCTGTCTTTTTGCGTTAGCCCAAAGTGGCTGGTACCGGGGTGTTTGGGGGTCAATTGCGGACACCAAGAAGTTGGGGTAAATCGAAGCGTAAATCGATAGGCCCAAAATTGACCTTTTGTATGAAGACTATGGCCTTTTTTTAAATCGGCAGCTTTACAAAATAAGTGATATCAGTATAAAAAAACCTTCGGGGTAAAGACAAGAATGACGCAAGAATTCTACTCACAAAAGAAGTGATATCCATTTTGCGAGTTGCTTTCTTTGTGTCACTGTGGCGGAAGGATACTAAATCTCCTAATTTTATTACAAAGGAAACACGTCTATCATAATGACACAAAGAAAGTAACTCGAAAAATGGATATCACTTCTTTTGTGAGTAGAATTCTAGCGTCAAACTTGTCTTTAACCCGAAGGTTTTTTTAATACTGATTACAATATACCGCTACCTATGACAGCCACCTTCCCCTCTATCAGTTCTGTGAGGCAGGTGAATTTATAGTAATCTATCGGAATACATAGAATAAAAAACCGCTAATTGCCTTCGATACTATCACAATCTTTTTAGTACAACAAACCCATTCAGCATAAGAGGACGCCCCTGAGTACGTAATCTTACTTTGGGTTGTCGCACCGCAACGCGAACTTAAAACACCAAATCATAAATGTTTTCTGGAGCTTGGGATATCAAAATTGACTTTTACAATTATTTTTACTTTTTACAGTGTATTCAGGTGGGAATTACATTCATGCACACATCGATTCATATACTAAGAGATTTGTGACACTAGAATATAATTCAGCATATCACACTATACAACCTGCTAACCATACCACTAATAACATAAATCAAGAGGGTTTTGTTTTTCACCGACCTGCATAGAACGTACATCTAGATAACGCGTGTACTCTCTTTCAAAAACAGTTGATCACGAAAACCATCTAAATTGATATTATGAGAGAAGTCGTATAACATTTCCCCTCAGTGTTGGCTATAGATAATGCATATAACTATGAAACATCACTGTATCGCGTGTTTCTTTGGTAGCCTAAATAAGATAGGTCTGTACTGTGCGTAAGGTTAACTTTGGCTTAACATATGTTACACAATTTTGACCCTGATAAAAGACTCGTATCTTACTGCAGTTGCTTATGCTCGTTTAAATTGTTTTCTTGTACAATGACTAAATATTTATAAGCCCACAAATAATCCTATCTACTACGAAGCTCGAGCTGTAACGCAGATAAAATTCTCATTGAAAAATAAGTGTGATTTGCTGTCCGCTCGAATGTTCTCACGTAGCTGAAAAAAATCGCGACATTACATATACACATCCACCGATTACGTATGCTTATATCCTGAGTAACACCATAAGCAATAAAACACACGAAATTTATTTCGCTTTGCTGGATGCTCTTCAAAACATTGTCAGACCCTGTTTATCGAACACACGTCAAAATAACAGTGTTACCTGGATGTGGGTTCTCTGTATAATGTTCGATGCGTGTTTTAAAAAATCGTAAGTTATATTATAGCTACGATTGGCACATTATAATGTGTCACGTCTTCACGTTTCGTTCGTACTTAGAATTCATAAACCTTCAATTGTCATAATATTTATATCATGCACTACGTAGCACTTTTTCTGGTTTGTCGAAACCTCTAGTCTTCTGCATGTTTTTGCTGCCATCCGCCTGTATACACGACATTATTTCCAACCTCTGTCGTCAGAGTTACTGAGGTGAGGCACGGTTTCGGAGATTCGTCTTTGTAGGCCTGTAGAAAATGTCCACCATGTCACAAAGTATCCTGCCGTTGACAGCATGTGGCATTGCCTCAATCATTACAGAATGACTATGAGAACCCCCAGAACAGTATCCACCCTTAAAGTAATTACAATCCAGTAGTCTTTTTCCTAAATCCTCAAATGATTGGGGGGCGATGCCCCCAATAAATCCGCCCATGGCCTTGTACCATATAGGTTCTTGGTATAAGATGGAAGGACCAGATGAAAATTTCAGCACCTAACCATTTGAATGTAAAATGCACGAAAATGCATGATAGACATTAGAAAAGTCTAGCTATCCAAGATAGCAGCTATTCAAAATGATTACTCATTAAAATACAACATATCACGGCTTCGAGTTATCCGATTTTGATAATCCTTTTTTTTATGGAAGATCATTGCTTTGGTTTCAGTTTATGAGCAATATTTTCATAACTGAAATGTTGAATTTTAGACGAAATACTTTTCTTATTTAATATTATACTTTAAAACGACTGGTTTCAGAGGAAGCTGCGTTCTTATAGAAAATATAGTTTCTTACTCAAGTTTTAACTCAAAGAAAAACCAATTAAATCCGACAATTGTAACACGAGATATGGACAAATTATTTGACAATTTCTGCAACAGAATATAACATTACGAAGAAAGTAAATCGGAAAGCAAAACGGTAGCTATCTAAAATGGTGAACACTCAAAATGACAACGGTCACCAATCTTTCAATGAGACATAACCTCGGAATTACCTTATCCGACTTCGATGGCTCTTTTTTGAATGAAATATCTTTACTTTGGCTTTAATTTTAATTGTTTGCACTATTTTCATAAATCTAATATTGCTATTTCAGTTAAATTTAAATATATGCTTTTTAACCGCACTTATTTTACTTAATATTCTATTGAGGAAGATTTTAGAGTTTTAGGCAAAAATTAAAAAGAAAGTTTATTTACAATCATTTTCTTATTTAAGGTTTTATTAGAAATCGACTATTTTAGATAAACAAATGCTTTTAAAATGATAATGGTTTTATTTCAGAAAATAAACTGATATATAGCAACAATATCTAAAAATGTGAACCAAAGGAATTACTAATAGAAAAAAGTAAGGTTCACTGTTGTTATTGTTAGTGTATTAATATGCACGTTATTCATTAATTTGTTACAATTTGTTTTAAATTAGTAAATTTTCTCCTTTTCATTGCTATATTCTAGTTTTGGGGTTTGTTCGAAACACATTTCTCATATGTAACCTACCCAAAACGAAAACACTCATCACTATTTATTCAGAACGTTTATTATTATTATTACTATTATTGTTGTTGTTATTATTATTGTGTTGATAAACAGGTAATGATGAAAAATAGTGATATATCTGAACACACTGACGTAATTACTTAGAGACAAGTAACCTATACTTAATAAGTCGAAGAGCAATATAGCCTCAAATGTATTTATCTCATACAGAAACTATGTGTTGATAGTTCTTAATCTTAATTATATGATATCCAATAGTATTACTCCACCTAAACTTAACCAGTCACCATACCTATTAATCTCAGAATCAGTTACTTTCTAACTCAACACACAATATCTTTGTATTTTCTTAAACAACCATAAGCTGACCGGTAGCCGTGCGGTCTAAAGAGTTAGGGTAACGACTCGAAGATCCTGGGTTCGAGTCCCGACAGGGGCATGGATATTTGTGGATTTTAACTGGCTGTAAAGGGTCGAATCTTGATGGGCAAAGTCAAAAAGTTACTAGACTGGGCCATATAAAATAAAGTTTACTTAAACAACCGTAATGCATTCAACTATAGTTTATTTACATTCTGGTCACCGACCACCTAATGAATTGCCTAAAACAAAAACGATCTTATCTTTGTTTATTCATCGAAGCTTAGGTCTATGTTATATATTAGTGCTTGTTAGCTAAAAATGTCCGAAAACGATATGCTTAGTACAGTACACTTTAGAACGAAACATTTATGATCTTTTATTTGACAATTTATAAGTCACGAAATATGCTCAATGAAATAACTGCACTTCAGAGCGAAACATGTTTATTAAATAATTCATTATCATTTTAGCCATATTCTTGATCTTGTCGTATGACAAATTCATTTGGTCTCTCGTTCTTAGTCTTAACACTTTCAACCTTCCAGACTGTTCCACAGCATATTTCGCGTTAATAACTGGGCCATATTGCCGAGTATCAGAATCTTCGTTCTGATATAATTAAGAAGGACCTATCCTTCAAAACATTAACGTTTCTGTCCAATGTCGTTAGAGTGCCCCCTAGCAGATAGTTTCCTAGTTATCAAATTTCTATCTGTTCTATACTCATAAGTCTGTTCTCTATACTTCAATCACCGTCATAAACAACATCACTACATTCTTGATAGACTGAAAGCAATGAGTTTGGATCTTTAGGACGTTTGCAGTTACAATTGGCTTTGAGGACATATGCAACTTCCAGACTGACATAACTTTCTTAAAAAACTACAACACAGGATGGCAAGCACTACATCTTCTGGTGTAGGTACCCCAGCAATCCAATTGATCCGGCTTTCCTTCACTCTCCTTCCTCCATCCATGTCGTTCAGTCTCTGGTATACTTATTTTTGTTTTAAGACTTTGTATCCAAATACCTGTTTGGAAACTTGCGCGATCTGGATGTTGTTGCATTGTATTCTTGCACGGTTGTAGTTGGCATCTATCGGCTTGATCCCCTCTTGGATGTAGATAATTTTGTCGCAGCTCATTAGCACTTCCATTTTTTATTTCCTGGAATGCATGTCACAAGTAAACTTTCCAATTGTCTTAAATAACTCATTCGAAATAGTCCATTCGCTTCCTAGCCTTTTGGAATACTGTGAATTTTTTTGTGATGTTACAGAGTATTTTAAACCATTTTATCTTTCCTTATCCTGCAAATACATTATACTGTTACAGTCTGACTACCAATAAAATCATATCACAGCTGATGTTACTTCTGAACAAATTGCTAAAACAATTTGGCCAATATAAACTATTTTCAGTTGGCTTCTAAAACCTTTCACAATATTATTCTGTGTACTTGCCTTAATCTGTTTGTACAGTACACCAGAAAAGAAAGAATTAGTATATCAGTATCATTAGAAAAACAAAGTGCTGTTTGATAGGAAACGGAAGCATATTTACTATGCAGCAAAATGCGTGTGTGCAAGATAAACCTTCAAATTCAGCACCATTTACCACTTAATATATTGCTAACAACATATTTTCTAAAAGTGTACATGTAAGAAGTTAATTGTGAATAAAATCATTGTGTTTTTCATTTATGTTCGCCTAATACTACAAAATCTACCCAAGTAATAAATTAAATTAAATAATTT